>JAHPZR010012828.1:0-13651 GCA_019787425.1 Platygyra sinensis | reverse complement strand
CCTCCCCCCCATCACTTTTCTAATGGTCCGTCCTTTAGTATGTTTCTACTCAAAATACGAGCCTTTCGAATAACTTGTTCTACCGAAAATTACTGCGAAGAAGTCTTTCATATATTTTGAATCCTGAGTAACATTGAACAAAGTAATCGAATCATCAAAAAGTTAGAAATTTCCACATATCTTTCAGTTAATGCACTTATCAATTGAAATCCAGACTCCCCCTCCCCCCCCACCCCGGGCCAAGGTGGGGATTTGACTTGACTCATAACAAATCTTAACAAACCCCCACCCTACTGGGGCATATTGACTGGTAAAACCCCCACCTTGGTGGGGAAACCTAGTTGTTCCCTGACTGACTATTAACATTTAGCGCAAATTTTCTACTTCTTTAGTGTACAAATTTAGCTAAAGCAAAAGCCAAATATGATAACAGACCAAAACATAAATATAATACAGGTACGTCAAAGATACCTGTATATATCACGGAATCAAAGTACGGGATGGGCAGAACCACTGCCTGACCATAATCACAGTTTTATGCACGCAATATGCAGTTAAAAACTCCTTCTAACAAACACAAGCTCAACTTTACGACCCGATTGGCTTACATAACTTTTATAAAGGGCCAATAGGAGCAATACAATCTCGATCCTAAACCGCAAAAATTGGAATACAAAAAGGTCGCATATCCGTCCTTTCAACGGGAACGGAATTGAGAAAACATCTCTACCTTTCCCTCAAGCAACTTGCCACACTGTCTGTCTTCAAACAACAGCTGAAGAGACTCGCGAAGAGTCGAAACCGACCGTCCTGTTGTAGCCTACGCGACTGTTGCAGCAAGAATGTGCGTGAAAGCCCCAGACTACCTAAAAGACATGCTTGTAAGAGCAAAACTACAATTTGAAGGCTTTGATAATGCGACACAATCACAAAAAACACATAGGGAGTCCGTGCGGCGTGTCTTTGCTTTTCCTTACGAACTTTTTATTTTATACCATGCAAGAACCCTAAAATAGACTGCATAAAATAGTTCCTGGGAGCTATATTTTATATTTTGGACCCTAAAGAATGAGGAAATATAGAACATAAGAAATCGCATGGTTTTATTAAATAAACACTAGAAGAGTGTGTATCTGCATTGTGTGAGAAGTTCTGATTAAAAACAATAGCATTTTCCGGGTTTCCCTCGGTGTAAGAACCTGTGAACTTTTTCTTTGTTTTGTAACTATTGTTAGGGTTAGGGCTATTGTGTTTGACTTCTTTGTTTTCTTTGTTTTACGTCACTTGTGAGTTTCACAGGTTCTTACACCGAGGTAGAGCCCATTTTCCAGCAAATGAAACATGAAAGCTCAAGGCAAAATCCCAAAGGATTAATCTAAATGATGAAATAAAGGAAAAATAATTAGGAAACTTCCCTTTCAAAACCAGATGTCGAAACAAAACTGCAAAGCGCGGCCCATCAAAATCCAGCGAGCGAGAGAAATCCCCCACCCCCACGGGCAAACCGTGCCTTCAAATACCATAAAAATCCCCCACATTCCCCCACCTTGCCCGGGGTAGGGGGGGGGGGGGGTCGGGATTTCAATTGATAAGTGCATAACGAACCAAAAACTTTGGCTACCATATCGAAAATCACCGATCTATGACGTGAAGTCACACTGGTAGTTATGACTAAACCACTGATTTGCCTGGAGACGCCCCCTCCCTCCTGTGGTAGTGGAATACCTCACTCTCGGTGTCAAGTTGTACTTACAAAACTCTACGTGCACTTAGCTGACATTTCGTTGCTGAGGAGGGGTGGTCGCAATCAGAGATTTGTCTGTAGTTTTATATCCCGCTCACACCATGTTAATGTTTAAAAGTGGTTTAAATAAACAAGGCTAAAAATTAGTTGCATATACCGTACACCCCCCTCACAACTTATCAAGGTAAGAACTTGTTTGATTAACATGCGTTAGCCAGGTACCCTGTAAGTTGTCTTCTCAAAATGGCTTTAAAATAGTTGACAAATTGGAAAAAACCAGCTTAACCTGATTTAGTTAGACTAGTTTAGTTGGTGTGAATGGGGCATTAGTTAGAGATCAACCAGTAGATATTTATAGGAAGGAAAACTTGATTTTATTCTCTCAACCTCTTTAGGAATTTTAATTCCACTGTCAAAGTTTCCGAGTTCATACATTTCCATCTTTTATTGCGAAGCCATCATTTCCGGTCCTAGGATCATTTGTGGGCCTGTACAATACTGTTTTATATCATGCCATGAGCAGTTCCAGGATTTTTCAAGGGGGAGGAGGTAGTGGCTGGTACCTTGGGGTTTCAGAATCTGTGGGGTATACACACGGGCGCTATTACCTTTGCTCACTGGTGTCACTGTTGAACAATGATATATTTTTATCGCTATTTTATCTAGAAAAAAATTACTTGTAATAAAAATGAAGTAACCACTGTCCAGTGTATTTGCCTGTATTTCTGTCATAATATTCACAATATTTTTTGGTTCCTCAAGAGAGGTGGCTTGCCACCCAATATCCGCCCCTGTATGCATCATCTTTTCGAAACACGTGGTTTTATTCGTCTCAGTACTTCTCATTCTTATCTTGTCAGGCGCTCCTCCCAAACGCCCAATCACCGTGGACAACAAACACCAGATGAACTCTTCCGCCAGTTAGAAAAAACTCTTTATTGTGTTTGATTAAAAGTAAATTATTTTGCAAAGGTGCCTGCATACCTCTATTGCAAAATATTCATAAGGCTAGCTAATGTTTGAAAGATAATCTTGTCAAACAGATATAAAACAACTTTGTACATTTGGTTCTCTTTTCCTCATAGTTAAAATAAAAAAATGCACCAAAAAATGTTCTTAACATATTTACAAATGGCCTCAACGGCATGCACTTAAGAAAGTCAAATCTACAAATAACAATGAATTAGGAACTTTAATCTATGGTCAAGGGTTCAACGAGACAGACATCATTAAACTGACGTTGACGATGTTGTTTACAGTGATGTAAACAGAATTAATAGAACAGCGTCCTTGACTACAATATTTCATTGCAGTTACTCCGACGAAATCTAGTCAAAATAACACTAGTCAACTTAACACTATCACTAATATTCTTTGGAAAAACTATTACAAAAACGCTATGAAAAATTTATTTGATGAAAGAAAGTACAAGTTTCCTTTCCTTTTTTTCACCGAGTAATGAAACATTCATGAAAGTTTGTGAGATCTCGAAAGAGCTGTGCAAACTCCGCGCGCGGAAGAGTGTTTGCACTCTTGCATTCTCGTTTTCTTAAACACCCACTCATGTTCAATTTCTAAAATTTACAATGATAATTATGTTTTGACGACAGATAACAATCATTGACAATGTGTCAATGCACTCTTGACCATCAAATCTAATACTTACAACTTTAGAAGATAACGGTTTCATTACCTGTGCAAACCGTGGTTACAAATTAGCAGAGAACCTGAGGCGGGGATACTGAACTGAACGATTGAACAGCAATTCAGTAAATTCTACATCCATTCAAAACATTTTGTTTAATGTTGCTACTGTGTTATTGAATCGCAGTGACCATTACTTTCTTTCTTGAGGCAGAATTTTTTCAATTCTTTTCAGTTTTCATCTATCCACGTGTCTTTGTTTACTCACACAGGTATTTATTAAACCATTTTTCACGTTTGTAAAAAATGGCTTGATAAGGGAGCGACCATGAAATAGAAACGCCAAAGATTATGTATTTAAATGAATTATTCTCTTTCCCATTTCCTTAGCTTAGCAGTACACACTTAAATGTTTATGGGCCCTGATGTTCGCGACGAAGGGCAAAAAGACAAAATGCTTCAAGGCCAGCAAATGCACAATGTTAGACTTGGTTCAAACATCGCGCTATCGTCATATCGAACTCAGTCCACCGCAGTAAAAAGATAGCGGCTGTTCATTTTACCACAATCCCTTGCGAACTTAACATAACCAAAGAAACCAACCACAGACATAATTTTTACGAAATTCGTCCGGATACTAACAATATTGTGTACGTCAGTTTTGAAGTTTTCATAACTGACTTTTCTGCACGTTTTTGTCAGCGTGTTTGGTGTTTTCGCGCGCTAGGAATTACTGACAGATGTGCTAATGTACTCAAAACATGGCCTAACCATCTCCACCGTCTATCTGCAATCATGTCAGAAACAGCATCATCTCAGCTTTCTTGTACAGATCCTTGTTTGTAATCTTTTCTGGCCAAAAGATTCGGAAAATCTTTCTCAAGCATCCTCATTTGAGGCTTGAGAATATAAATCACGCTAAGGTGTCTTTAACATGGAGCCCTGAAGGTAGAAGAAGAAGAGGTAGGCCCAAGACAACTTGGCGTCGAACGGTAGAGAGCGAATGGCGGAGACTTGGCTTTAACTCCTGGATACAGGTGGTGTGAGCAAGTGGCGAAAGACCGTGCAAAGTGGAAAGAGTTGACATGCGGCCTTATACACCCCCCCCTGAGGTGTAATGAGGACGATGATGATGATGTGCTAATGTACTGGTCGCCATCTTTTTCAGTACAGTGGATTAATCCTGGACATATCCCACTGAAGTATCACGGCAGCTCGACAGTTAATTCAAACATCGCGCTATACTCGTCTCCAACTCACTTGTAGCTCAGTTCAACTCAGTTCAACATCTGATTATTCTATCATCTTAATTCAATCGTACTTGCGTCTCACTTTAATCCTGTTCTAGAAGCGCTGTGTTCAGATCTATGAAAAGTCAAAATAAGAAGACTCTTCACATACATTGAGTTCGGCACAACAGTAGCTTGACTTTTGAATCAACATCCGCGCAAAGTCGGGTGGCCCAGAGATTGTCGTGCTGCCCGACTCGAGTCCGATGATAGCAGTCGTAACAACGTCGGGTAGCGCAGAGATTGTCGTGCTGTCCTACTCCAGCCCGATGTTGGCAGTCGTAGCAAACTTCAACTTAACCCATCAACTGAGTTCGCCACGACTATAGCGCGACGCTTACACCAGGCAATAGAAAAGATTGCATCTTCTTGGAACACTGCATGCCCATAAACAGAGTGACAGAAAAGTATCTAAAGATCTTAAATCAAAGCTTTCAAACGAAACAGATGCAATGGGCAACTCTTACTTTAAATACCGTTGACACACAGTGGGCTCACACAAACACAGTCTAGGTCTAAGACGACCAGAAAATGTGTCAAATCCTCCGCTCGCGACATTTTTTCCAAGTAGACAATTCACTTAGAATTCCGAGGCGTAACTTAAGCTTAAAGACTTCTGTTCACATGTCGCACAAAACCGGTCATCTAAATAAATTTGTACTGTGTGCAAGGTTTCCAATTCTTCTCTCTATTTTGATGTGACGTGTCCCTGTGATTACATTGTTTCGCTTCATAGTGGTTTTCCTGTGTTAGATTACATTACTCAGTCCCAGTCCTACACGCCTTAGACACAGCGGTCAAACCAAAAAAACTCAATGCTACATCCGGTTTTCATTGCCTTGAAATTTTCAAGAGTGTTGTGTGAAAATCTGACATAAAATACTGCAACAAACAAAAATATTGACAATAAAGTTGACAGTTACTTGTAATTATTTCGTGGCTAGTCTTACGCAGCTCGTTTCCCCGGCTCAAGGGACTCAGAGACCTCTCTGCAAACAGCGAGTTGCACAAGACTTGCAACGAAATTATCACTGTCAACTGTATTGACAATTTTCACTCGTGAATCTTTGCAGTCGAGAATCCTTGCGCGATATAAGGCGAGATTGCTGTCACGATATCGTTAGCTAACGGGACTTTGGATGCGATGCCCAACGAGTTTGTCAAGCAGAAAGGTCTCTGATGAGTCTCTTAGCCGGACGAAATGAGCTGCGTAAAACTAGCCACGAAACAAAAATATGAGGTAAGAAAAACTGGTGGACAACAACTATTAAATTATGTGTGCATATATTTGGCGTTCAAAGCATTCAATTTCAGTAATTTTCGCTTCAAAGTAAACAGATTCTAGAACAGCTCGAGACAGACCTTGTTCTTGTCAGCGTCCGTTTTGGCGGGAATTACGCAGGCGCAGTAGACTTGACCACTGTGCTTAAGACATAGCTGACATAAATGTACCCATACTACCTTACGGTCTAGGTGAATGGACTTCTTAAAGTTCTCAATGATCTGCTATTTTTGTTGATCACATGACTATTTCCTCCGTTCCAGACTGCTGCTCGTCCTTTTGTTCAGTCTCTTGTCCAGTTTTTGTTGGTCTATTGTTACAGCCACCGATAGAATCTGATTCTAATTAACAGGCCCCTGCTCGTCTTCTGATTTTCTTGATGTCCCAGGCTCCTGCTCGTCTTCTGATTCTCTTGATGACCCAGGCCCCTGCTCGTCTTCTGGTTCACTTGATGTCTTAATCTTCGGCTCGTCTTCTGATTTATACCATGACTTCCAGTAGTCGTCAGATGGCCATTCATGTTCAGGTTGAGGTTCCCTTTCGTGTCCTGTCATAAAAAAAAAAAAAACACAATGTCAAACACCATCATCTCTATCAACACACACTAGCCATTAGAGACGGACCATTATTTTCCTGAAGGGGGCGGGGTATGAAAAATGTTTTTCTCTAAACTTTTTTTCTATGCACCTGGCCTTCTGGAAACATTTTTTTTCGAACGACACCTTCCTGCAAACTGTTTTTTTCCGATCTTTGTTGACCACGTTCTAACACAAAGAGGAGGTTCCCTTTTTGCTCCCATCAGTCATTATTTAATTTAGTTAATTCAATAATTTACGGTGGCTACCAACGACTTGAAAAAAGAGAAATCTACAAAGCGGATCGAAATACCACCAATCACTGCCGCGAACGTTCAGCTTTTGACACCTCTGAACTCGTCTTTTCGTTTTCCTGAAACGTACAGTATGATTATAGGCGGCAGTGAGAAGCGAAACCGTTGCTTGAATTTAAATGACCAGTCCTTGAGTTATTGAGAAGCGCAATATTTTAAACTACCTTTCAAAGAAAATTTCAGAAAAGCTTTACCCAATTTATGTTAGACATGTAAGCTCCTTGTAACGCTCGTTTCTTTATAAAACACTATATATTTTAGTTCCTACGCAGCTACTGGCGCAAATGAAACGATTGTAATGGAGCCCTGTATCCTGTCTAAAAACAACTACATACTTAAGTGTAATTTCAGTTTAGGAAGCTTTTTTTTCATTAATAGGTTACAAGTTTCTCTGACATCTATGCAAACTATTTTTTTTATGCATGTTATGGTTGCAAAGCAATTTGTATTGTCTTTTTAGGCCCTCCAGACAATCTCTTTAAAAATATTTTCGCGTGTCAGTGTCACCATGCACCTGTCAAGCCGCTAAGATGTCCTCAGAAGAACGCGCGAGATGAGTCATGGCAATTAGAAGGCAACAAGTGGATGATGAAGTACCCATGAAAGAGGCAACCAACTAGTTTGCCCGATAACTATGCACAAGTCCTAAGAGGGTTGAGTCCACCGAAACGTCTTATGAAACAGCCAGAACACCGCTCTCAGCTACGACATGCAACTTAAAGAAATGAAAGAAATGAAATTTACAAGAAAGCGGAGAAAGAGAAGAGCGAATGGAAGGGACCAGTTCATTATGTCGCGCACCATGCTGTTCTGCGTCCAGAGAAGAAGAGTACACCAATCAGAATTGTGCTTAACAGCTCAACATCAGTCAAAGGGCATATGCTGAATGACTACTGGTTCAAGGGACCTGACCTGCTAAACAACCTTTTTGGTGTAGTGTTTCGATTTCGAGAGAATGCAGTTACTGTTTGTGGTGACATCACGAAAATGTACCACATGCTTGCCATTCGAACAGTGGATCAGCACGTCCACAGATTTCTGTGGCGAGGTTACAAAACCGAACGTGAACCGGACATTTACGTGAAAACGGTCCTAACTTTTGGAGATCGCCTGGCGCCAACGATGATCATCACTGCAATGCGCAAGACAGCCAACAGATAAGCTTTCGTGCTGGCGGACAAGAGAGGAGAAGATAATTTATAATTAAGCTACAAGGTCTCTCGAGCCAACAGCACATCTCTGCCCGCCCAGAAGGATCGCAAATGGATTCATAGACCAAGCTTTGGCCAAAAGTAATTAATTGTAGAGAAGTTTGAAGGGACCATGGATGGACAACTTCTGAATGACAGTGTCATTGGAAGAACAACTCTTTTTCCATTGGAAGAATAGCATTTTTTAACGGTTGGGTGTGATCACCACTACACTATCAAGAACAAGCAATGCTGGCTATATGGCTAATTTAGAGAGTGAGTGAAACAAAAAACTGATTTACAAGATTGGCCAGTGGAAATCGAATGTTTCAGGTGCGCGGTTGATCTCCTTCTTAAACTGCCCAATTAATCTGATCGCCCTAATACTTTCAGGAAGAGAATTCCACAGTTAAGCACCGCTATAGCCAAAGCTACGTTTCAAAAAGTCAGTAAGCGGCTTGGGTAAGTTTAACTGAAGGAAAGAATCACGCAAGTCATAGTCTGTGTGTCGCTCACTGAATAAATCATGCAAATACACTGCGGCTAACCCTGCTTTCTTCTTCTTAATGATAGTTGGTCTCACTTCAAAGTTTCAAGAAGTTGGCTTGCAGGATAACCCTTCCAAAAGAGAAGTTAAAGAAAAGTGTAAGAGACACGGTTGAGTTGAATAAAAATTTTGTTCATTTACACATCGTCCTTGATTGAAGCCAAGACATTGTTGTTCCCAATACAAAAACCATCTGCTTAACAGCACTGATTCCAATTGTGTTTCCTGTCCAGGATTAGACCATGAAGGATTTTTGTGTTCTCTCTCTAAGTAAAATAAGCACCAGTAAAATTTACACCACTTTTTACAACAACCGAATCCGACGAGTGGTTTCTGTTCAAGTCACAGAAGGAAACCATGTGATTACATGTTACTAAATTTAAATTTTTAAAACTTGAGACACGGTTCTTCTCACGCAAACAAGTTTCATTTAAATGGCTTCCTTTGCCTTGAATTTCAAAGTGATTAATTTAAAATAAGGACATAGGATTTTCAAACGTTTTAAGTGGCTGTCCCGCTAACAGCGGTCCGGTCAATTTCGGGTCAGAAAAAAGTTAGCCTTTATACTTTTTGGACGAAAAGGACTTAGTGTGTATATACTAAAACCAGTATGTTTTGTTGTAATTTCTGCTTTTCCTTTTTGCTACGCCCCGAAACGACTTCAGCTGTCTGAGGAGAGATTTTTGGTCGATTCAGTAATCAAAATTTGTGACTTTTCCGGATCGCGCTGCCTTCAAACAAGGACGTATTGCTCCATATCGACCAGACCACAGCATTCAGGTACATTCGAAGTGCTTTGCACCGAAATTTCGTTACGGTTGCATAAAAATTGGATAACCGCAAAAAATTTAAGAAACCCTTACTGCGTCGCTTGTGAAAATGAATAAATAATTAGCTATAAGGAAGACTCAAAATATCAAAAGTGGCACCTAAACTAGGTTTAAAATGACATTTACAGCAAAGATCTTTCCATACTCTAACCGATTCTAAAGTCAAACTTGCGGGTATCGTCCTTCATTAGACGCGAGCGAACTCTGCAGTTCAACACAAATTACTGCATAATTATGCAAATGTCACGCAATTCGCGGCTAGCGTGATGGCGATTGAATGGAAGCAGCCGGATAAGAATGATGTTTGGGAGTCCAGAATGTACTTTCATTCTGGAAATATATTATATGCGTAACTTAGTACCCCTTATCTTGGATTGATATTGATGGAAATAGACGAAAGAATGTTGTCAAGTTAATTATGCAACACTCACAGCTAGAGCTGAGGGCGGTTGCGAGTTGAAAACAACAAGCGGAAAATATTTAACGTTGTTTCAACAGCCCAGAAGTCCTGTTTCATACAAAAAAAATCATATTTATCCATTATTGCCCTTGGCTTGGATTTCTTTGGGTTCATATTAAGACTCTATTGAGATAACAAGGAAGCTTCGCACTTTTAGGTCTAATTTCTTTACCGACCTAATAAGATATCATGGAACAACTCAAAATACAGACGACATTCTTTTAGCTTCATTTGGGTATAACGAAGTACATATTTACAGTTTACGTGCCATTTACTCCTTCTTTAGCGGCCATTTCTTTTTCAATCATGCTAAATAGCAGCTGTCTGAGAAGTAAAAAATTTTATCGCACACAAGCCAAGCTTATCACGTACCATCTAACCGAATTGCTCTAAATATGATTTTTCATACTTTACAGTTTGCAGAACAAGGTCTGTCAAGAATTTAAGGAAGTCGTCATGCTCAAAATAAATCGACTTTTCTCACCTCTTCCGCATCCAGAAAAGTGGTTCAGCAATTACATCTGATAAAAGAACAACTATGCAAATTTCGAACCTTTTTATACCAGAGATCATATTACAAAAACATGTTGTGATAAGCTGGTGCGAAGACATGGCAACTTGTGAGACAAACTGTTTCCTTTTTTGTAAAGATGCGGATGGATGCGGCGATTTTAAGAGGGAAGGTGAGCTAGTACCTCTTTCCTAGTGCAACGCTGATATATCTACACATCTCTGACGGTTTCAGCTGTCTAAAGAATGCTAACAGAGCGCAGGCTCTATTTCGGGGTGCGGGTTGTTGGAGGGGTGATGGTGATGGGTGAGAGGGTAGTTTAATGGTGTGGTGAGGAGTGGGGAGTGAGGGTGAGGGTTGAGGGGTGGGAGTGAGGGGAGGGTTAGGGGTGGGGAGTGAGGGTTGAGGGGTGAGGGGTGAGGGGTGGGGGGAGTGAGGGGTGAGGGCTGTGGAGGGGTGAGGGGTGAGGGGTGAGAGGTGAGGGTGGAGGGGTGAGGGTGGGGTGAGGTTGAGGGTTGGGGTGAGGATTACAATAGACAATAAGTCATAAATAAAAATACAATTCAACTTGGAACATTTGTTGAACAATAAGAAACTATTCTCACACTTAGCTGCATTTGTATTAAAAACGGATTACAATATTAAACGTATCTGTGACAATAATCCCAGAGATTCCCACGCAACAGTGGCACAACCAATCTGAACGCTCACGTGCACAGACACTTAATCCATACGCTGGCATGCACAGAATGTACTATCGCCCTGTTCTTCTTCGTAGAACTTTTGTGGGGTTATATATTTTCGGAGCCGTGCGCCATTTAAACTCCGCAACACGGGCTAATTCTCGGAACAACATAGAAAATGTGCTTAGCATATAAATAGGTATTCCAGAATCTGGAGTAATAAAAGAAAAACGTAAAAAAATCTCGTGGTTTTTACAACAAACTACACGAAGTTTATTCTTTTTATACAATAAC
This sequence comes from Platygyra sinensis, assembly GCA_019787425.1. Lineage (NCBI taxonomy): Eukaryota > Metazoa > Cnidaria > Anthozoa > Scleractinia > Merulinidae > Platygyra > Platygyra sinensis. The sequence continues at coordinate 2,288 of JAHPZR010012828.1, read as the reverse complement.
ACATTAATGCGGCGCGCTCTGCTTTGGTCAATCAGCTATGGTTTATCGTGCCGGTAAACCCATGGAAAAATCGCGCGTCTTCTCAATTATTATATAAAGCAATAGACCACAAGTTTCTATGGTTTATAGGCTGATAAACCACTTGGGATGTTGGTAGAACACTCGAAGAATTCGTAAATCACTCGCCTCGGCTCGTGATTTACAAATTCTTCTCGTGTTCTATCAACATCCCGCGTGGTTTATCAGCCTATAAACCATAGAAACTTGTGGTCTATTGCTTAACTATACCCGCCTCGACCTTTCTCGCTACCTTATTTTTTCGCTCCACTCTCAGGCAGACTATAAGAAAAATAGGGACTGTTCGTAGTCCTTTTCTCGAAACGTCGCTCGGCTTGTAATATCGCTGATTTTTATTCTAAAATGTAATTCAAGTCAAGAATGTGAGGCCAAATTTATACTCCAAGCGGACTTTATTCTTGCAAATATTGTTCTATTTAGCTGTCCATTGTTTCAGTGACATTATCTCACATCTTTTTCCTACATGTTACTAAAAACCCTTGATGTTTTGAAGAAAACTACACAGACACAATATTTTGTAGACGGAGAAAGAGAGGACACCAACCGTCCACCTCCACCCCTCACCCCCCTATCCTCTCACCCCCTCACCCCTCACAACCACCACCCTCACCTCCATCCCTCACGCTCCGCACCCCTCACGCCCGACCCACACCGCTTCACCTCCTCACCCACGGAAATAGACCTGCGGGGCTCCGTTAAAGGCATTCTTTCGCCGGACAGGTGAAACCGTCTGAGATGTGCTGTATATCAGCGCATGACCGCATCCATCCGCATCTTTATAAAAAAAAGAAACAGTTTGTCTCACAAGTTGCCATGCCATCGCACCAGCTTATCACAACATGCTTTTGTAATATGATCTCTGGTATAAAAAGTTTCGAAATTTGCATAGTTATTTTTCTGTCAGATATAGTTTGCTGAACCATTTTTCTGTTTCCGGAAGAGGTAGAAAAGTCGATTTATTTTGCGCATGACAACTTCCTTAAATACCTGAAAGACCTTGTTCTGCGAACTCTAAAGTATGAAAAACCATTTTCAGAGCAATTCGGTTAGATGGTACGTGATAAGCTTGGCTTGTGTGCGATAAAATTTTACTTCTTCAGACAGCTGCTTATTTACCATGATTAAGCAAAGCAATGGCCGGCTAAAAAAGGAGTAATGATGGCACGTAAACTTGTGAGTACGTACTTCTTTATACGCAAAAGAAGCTAAAAGAATGTCGTCTGTATTTTGAGTTGTTCCTTGAAATCATATTAGGTCGGTAAGAAATTAGACCTAAAAGTGCCAAGTTTCCTTGTTATCTCAATAGCTTCTTAATATGAACCCAAAGAAATCCAAGCCAAGGATAATAATGGATAAATATAACTTATTTTGTGAGAAACAGGACTTCTGGGCTGTTGAAACAACATTAAATATTTTCCGCTTGTTTGTTTTCAACTCGCAACCGCCCTCAGCTCTAGCTGTGAGTGTTGCATAATTAACTTGAAAACATTCTTTCGTCTATTTCCATCAATATCAATCCAAGATAAGGGGTACTAAGTTACGCATATAAGATATTTCCAGAATGAAAGGACATTCTGGACTCCCAAACATCATTCTTATCCGGTTGCTTCCATTCAATTTCCATCACGCTAGCCGCGAATTGCGTGACATTTGAATAATTATGCAGTAATTTGTGTTGAACTGCAGAGTTCGCTCGCGTCTAATGAAGGACGATACCCGCAAGTTTGACTTTAGAATCTGTTAGAGTATGGAAAGATCTTTGCTGTAAATGTCATTTAAACCTAGTTTAGGTGCCACTTTTGATATTTTGAGTCTTCCTTATAGCTAATTATTTATTCATTTTCACAAGCGCCGCAGTGACGTATCTAAGATATTTTTGCGGTTATCCAATTTTATCCAACCGTAACGAAATTTCGGTGCAAAGCACTTCGAATGTACCTGAATGCTGTGGTCTGGTCGATATGGAGCAATACGTCCTTGTTTTAAGGCAGCACGATCCGGAAAAATCACGAATTTTGATTACTGAATCGACCAAAAATCTCTCCTCAGACAGCTAAAGTCGTTTCGGGGCGTAGCAAAAAGAAAAGCAGAAATTACAACAAAACATACTGGTTTTAGTATATACACACTAAGACCTTTTCGTCCAAAAATATAAAGGCTAACTTTTTCTGACCCGAAATTGACCGGACCGCTGTTAGCGGGACAGCCAC
>JAHPZR010012824.1:0-14626 GCA_019787425.1 Platygyra sinensis | reverse complement strand
TTAAGAGCGTGTCCGTGTAAGAACCGACCACTCAAATTTTCGTGGAAAATGGATCGCCTCCATTTTTTCTACACAAGTCAAACAACATATGCAATGAACGAAAATGCCCTTTATTTCGATAGATTCGCTTTTTTAAATTTTTTGAGGAATTTTTTTGTAGGCACCCCGAAAACCACAAAAACCGGAAATTGAAACCCCAAAAATTGGGGGTTACGTTATGCTTGCTCAAACTTTGCACATTCAATGAAACAACCTAATTCTTTCAGAATTACTGCATAATTCTTTCTTCTTTCCACCCAACTAAAAACTATCTGCTTATCTTAAACGCAAGCCATGTTATGACGTCTTAACGTGATCCTCTTAAAGACGTCTTTGCCATCTTTGCTGATATAGCCTCCAAACAAACAGATTTTTTTCAAAAGTGGGACTTCTTCATGAATGATGACTGTTATCAGCGTAATGCACTAAGCCTAAGCTACAATTATCTGTATTAAAAGTTGTGGGCACTCATAATTTTGATACGCCAAAAATTCGACAAAGTAGCGGAAATTTCAACAATTTGTGTGGAAATGACGACCCTCATCCGTTGACTAAAATGCGGTTTTGAGTTTCTCAGCGAACTTTTTGACATCTCCTGATTAGATTTATTGAGTTTTAACGCTGGAGAACTCCATGAGACTTATTTTACGGGAAATCTCCGAAGCCTTGCTTTGAATTCTGCTGCGGTACTGACCACTACTGATCCGGCGTCACCGGCCGTTCCGTCACGCATCATGCATTCTTAGTTGAAGCAGGGTTGATTTAAATCTCATATTCCCAGAGAAATGGGCAGCCTTGTTAGATTATATTATACGTTTTCAACACCTTGTCTTTTCATTACATGTATCTTGGTTCTTATAAGCATGCTCTAATTTTGGTTGTGTGATATAGCCAAGGCCGGTAGTGTAACACTTGCGGTCAATCTCAACATCATGTGCACTCTTAAATAAGGTGTGTTTCCCTAGCACACCTTGTGAGTTTCCTAACACATCAGGTGTGTAGTGGTGACACACCTTTTCACTGTTCTATTTCACGGTTTAAGAAAAACACACCAATGCGTGTAAGAAAACACAAAAGGTGTGTAATGATTACACACCTTTGTGTTATTGATAACACACCTTAAGATCTGTTTGAACACACCATAAATTAATGAGATGTAAATGTTTCTTCAGAGCTATGATAACACACCTTTAATGGCAACACATGTTCTGCCAGAGCTATAATAACACACCTTTAATGGCAACACACCTTGGCTACTTTACTGCATAATCAATTCAATATTTCTAAAAATTTTCACAGGGGTGAAACCCAAACATTTTTCAGGTGTGTTTTAACAACTCATCCTAAATCACCTAACTTATGCTAAGACAATTTTCTTTCTCAGGCTCAGTTAATGCTGGCTATTCAACTTGCACCCTTGGATATTGCATTTTAGAGTTCTGATTGGCTCACTAAATTTCAGTTATCAACATGCATACCATTATTATGATGCAGTTATTAAAATTATTGTTCTGGAATTGCAACTAACATTATTGTATTCCAGACCCCTTGTTTCCCAACCTGTAAACAAGCTGGTAAGTCAAGTAAAACCATTTTCTTGGCCTAATTGTACATGATTTGTTGTTAAGCCTAGTGTTGTTAGTGATAGATTTGAAAATTATACTATGGAATCAACACATCATCATTATCATTGTCATAATGTTCTCTTTATTTTACAATACAACTTTGTATAGGTAATCAAACTCTTTAAATTGTGTCTTCAATACAGCTTGTGTCTTTCTCAACAATGAATTCTTGCCATTTTTCTGAACAACATGCAACACTCCATGCCATGGTAAATCATGGTGCAAAACAACTGCTTTGTTATCACTCCTCTCAACTTCATATGCCATGAAGTGATTGTGAAAGTAAAGAGTTTCAAGTTCAGTTAAAATGAAAAATTTCTCGTCTTCTCAAACATAATCTCATCCACTTGTCCATAAACAGGATAGTCATTTCCAAGTCGTCCATTTCACGCAGCCTCAAGACACATCCAGGTCTGTATTCAATCCCATGAATCCCAACGCGCTTAACCCTTAAAAGTAAAAAAGATAATAAAAACACAATGTCAGTTCAGGTAAATCAAGTGTTATTTTGGAGCCAAATACATGTATAGAAGCAAGAAAGTGTTACTAAAATTTATGGCAAGTGCACAAAGTAAACTTACCTGCTTCCCACAAATCTCTCAGGAATATCATCCAATCCAGCAGCATCACTATTAGCTGAGCCTGAGGGTGCTGTCTCAGATCAATGCATACAAACCTAAGGTACACAGAGAACATATACCCTCTGAGATCTGACTGAAATAATGAAATTAAAAATTAACCAAATTTGCTTACCTGGACCAACAGTATCTCCTGCATAAAGATATTTGGAGGTTGATTGTCCAGTTGATGTCAGAAGATTCCAGCACATGTTTTCTGAAACATGAAGAAGAACAAGAACATCTTAATATTCCTATTCATAATCCACCTGGCTACATCATCTGGAATGTGGATGATGTAGTGCATTTTGGGAATGATTGAGGCATCAGGGTAGAGTCTTTTGAAGAGGGTATGGTGTTCCTCAATCAGAACCCGCAAGTAGGGAATTGTCATCTTTCCGGATAGCTGGAGCAGTACAGATTTGGACAATATTTCCAGAGGTTCAGAAGGCAATGCCACTCTTCCATGTCAGATCAACTTTGTCGCCAATTATTATGGGGAGGGAAAGCGAAAAAGGCACCACATTTGGGATGCTGTAACATTGAAAAAAGCAGACCACTGATTACAATGAAATACTGTAACTGCAAAGTTTTGTGACTGTACACCAACTACAACTTGGTACTACATGTATACAAACACACTTCCACAATTTTTTAAGGTCTCTCTCATTACAAAGTTAATGGCTGCTAAACTAAAGTAATGTGATAAAAAAAGATACCAGGTCATGGTGCTCATTCAGGAGAAAGTAACCATTTTGTCAATTGACTGAGCTTGTGGTCAAAGAAAATCCACCATGCTTTCAATGGGTGCATGTTTCTGTAGCAAGAAGTTGTGTGCATTAAAAATGCATCGTGGAGTTTGTAAGGAATCACCTTTTAAAAGAAAACTAACCGCTCTGTTCTAGTTTAGCATCCTCCAAAGCATTCAGTGTCTCCCTGGCAATTGGTGTTGGTTTGTCTTTGCTTATGCATGTAGCCATAGTTGAAACTTTCCAGTCTGTGGTTTGCGCTTTAAGAGTCAGGCCACGTTTTTCATCAATGAGGCACCTTCAAAAACTGTTTGGTCTCATAAGGCACAACTCCCTCAAAAAGAAATGTGCATGATGTCTTCAGGAAAACACTGGCATACATACAAAGGTAGCCACTCTGTTCATCCCACTGAGCCCATTAACTCATATGTGCATGGTGGAAAAGTGTATCTCGAACATGAGGTGCATTGTCTGGATCCTCAATCATTTCACAGATGCGCAAGTGATCTGTCAGGTTTCATGCCTGAAATTCTTCTGCTCGAAACTGGAAAATGATTAAAGTAAAGTAAAGTAAAACCTTTGTTTATTTAAGAATTGATGTATTTAGCCTAAGTAGACTTATAGAGTGGTGTGCATTGTCACGCAATAAAAAATAAAATCAAAAACCATGCAGTGGATAAAGTCAAGAAATTGCAATATGTAGCTAATTATTAAGGCAGGAAGACAGTTTCTCCAAGTTTAAGGTGTGTGTGTTGTCCCAAGTTGAGATATTTGTCGAGATGTTTCCGCGCAAAATTATAGAGCTTTGTATAGAGCTGCCATGTTGGAGGACCTCCTTGGCCGAAAATCATGAGATAAGTGTATAATTTAGTGACTAACGCTATCTTAGCTTTATATCACGCATGGCGATAACTTTGAAATTCAAAATGTGCTGGTTTCCAAACGAAGTTTTACAGTTGAGAATTTGATGACGTCACCTTGCACACACTCTATTAAAGTTAAATAGTTACATGTAAAAGAGAAACGATTAAAACTAATGAGTGTGGGAGATCCTATAGAGCTTAAGTACAGGACAAAATTTAAAAATTTAAAATATTTCTATTGACTAAAAAGATTACAGCAATTGTTGTAATCAGGTCTATCTTTTGCAAACTTCTTTATTTCATTCAAAACAGAACTACTCAGAAGTAGAGTGGCACGACAAAAATGTCTCATTTTGAGATAACTGTTCATACACCATGCACATTCTTTTCCACATTATTACTACAGTACTGTACATGTTTTAGGGATTTAATTACCTTTCTTCTAGTTTCCTTCTCCCTTCGTACCCATGCCAGTGGTCTGCATATTCGAAGTGCCCCACCACCACCTTCTTTAAAAACAACCTGACACAATTGCTTCCCAGTGTATCATCCACTCCTATAGCAGAAGGCCTCCTCGTAAAGTACCTGTCTTGACCATATGAATCTTAAAGCAATGTCCCTCCTTTCCTTTTTACATGAAAGGGGAAGAAAATAACCAATGCCAGTTGCATGCTTGTGTCCCAAGTAAACAAGTGACAATGAGTTTCTACCAGGACTGACTTTTTTCTGCAGTACTCAATTAAGATTAAGACCTGCCAGTTCCATCTCGACAAATCTAGCAAACACATTTATCATGTGAATCCAATAAAAAGCTTTGTTAATGTTGAAAATGTTCATTTTTCCAATCTCAAAGTAAACATTTAACAATCATGTAAACTATTTTTCACACCTTGGCAAGTTCATTGAGTTCTTTGGAGTAAAGGGTAACCACAAATTTTGTCCAATGCCATGCCTCTTCAGGTCCCTGTGTCCTTTGCTATACCAATATAGTTGGATGTTTTCGGATTGTGGAACGGTACAATGGGATGGATATTCGCCAGTAGATACTAAAACAACACACCTGCAAATATCTACGAATGTGCCAGTTTGTTGGAATGTGATAGCCAAGGACTTGTCGTGTTGGACATGACAATATTCTCTTCACAGGCCATGAACTTTGGGGGGGGAGGGGGACCTAGAATGATACAGACTCCCACCTTACTGACCCCCAATAGGATGCCTATGCAACACAGTTTATGGAAAAGAAGGTCCAGGGAAACCCCATACTACAATTTTCAGAACTACAACAAAAACAGTAAACACTGCAGGACCTCCCCATTATTACAGTACTCCACTTAACCAATCTTGTGTATTGTTAGCCTTTGAACCCAGACGGATTTGCACACCCCTTCCAGGTCGTCACAGTATCCCAAAATGAATAAGTCCATCTTTCTGGACTGCAAAAAATTGTGATGTGTTCTGCACATATTTCACCATCCAAACACAGTTCACGCAAGACATCCTCATTTGAGTGATGGGGGTTATCAACGCTCCGTGTAGCAAGCTCTGGATTCTGTAATGAAGTAGCCTATAACATAAAAGACGTGATTTAAAGTGCCTATGAAGCGAAATTTTTTTTCACATGTTTTTGAAATATACTGTTTGAAAAACATGATTCCAAAGTTTTAGATGTTTAGGGTTAAAATGGACGACTTTACAAGCCTTCAAAGTTGGGCCATTTTGCCCTCAAAAATGGCAAGGGAATGGGTCCGAGTTAAGCACAAAATTTCTTAACGTGACGTCATTTGGGTGCCAAAAGTTTGTTTACGCATTGAAGTTCTATTGAAAGTAAGGCGTTTTTAGAGCGAGAAGACGTGTCAAGCGAGTCCGAATTTAGCGACTATCCGCAGACATTAAGCGAACCCGAGGAAGACGAACTGGAAAAAGAAGAGGACGACAATGTATAGTTTATTTTCAGTCAGATTGAGCCTTACCAGGACGAACCTTTAGCTGAAGATGACAGCTCGCGTGAGGGAAATGAAATCGACGAAGAGGCAGACGAAGACGGTCTTCCACCTACCGTACTGGAAGCCAGATACGAAAGAGAGATTCCTGTTAATTCATGGTTCGTATAACTTCTGTTGTATGTTTCAGTATAAACTTCTTCGTTGGGCCATGACTTTTTTAAAACGCGAAGACTTTAGTCGCCTTGTGCTTGCTTACCATTGTCTTGCACGTGGTATCACACTGTATCACAACCACTGGCGGGCTGGCTAGTTCACTGTGTATCGTACGCTCAGTTTATCTGTGAACGTTTATAACTTTCAGGTCCCAATGTGAACACTGCAGTCTGCAGAGACGAAAATTTATTCGTTGCGCGGGAGTTTCGTTGCTTCAGCCAACGCATCGAGAATATTGACCTTTCATGACTGGGTCAATTGAACCTGATTGAATCTATGTCCCGAGTAACACAAACACGAAGATTTGTAGCACAACAACAGGACGGTGCAGCCTCAAGTTGCTCCACTTCTGAGGGACAAAGGGGCCGGAAGACCTCCGTCGATGTGAACTTTCCGAAAACAAGTGAGTTCAGTTCTACGGTGAGATTTCTTTAGCTAAGTTGAGTCAACATAGTTCTCTGCTACGATGGCCCCGGAATTTATTTTTTCAGTTCGGTTTTCTTTTCTTAGTTCAGTTATTTTTTCACATCTGGTAACTAAGTTCATATTAAAATACAACTGTATTGTAAAAAATAATTTTGGTCCATTACTGTCTGGTTTAAAACCTCACCTACCAAAGTATGAAAGGGGACAGCTAGAATTTCTAGTGGCATTCCGTGACCAATACACAATGGCATTATCAACCCAATAGGTTAAACCAAATTGTCCTTTGATGAAGGGGAATTGTATTACATGTATAGGATTCCAAGTACCCCTGTTTGCTGTTGATAATATTTTTTTTCTTTTTTACAGGTTCAGGCAGTCCCTTTTCACTGGATTGTTCACTGGCTGTGGTTGCATGGGGTGGGACAATCGAAGACCACCTCCAGCTTGCATAATTTTATAATATAGGGACATAATCAGACCCTGCTCAGGCAGTCAACAGGCTAAAATGAGGCATAGTTTTGGGAATCCAGGGCTATAACTGGAAAAAAAATATGACTACAGCAATGTGCATGAGAATAATAATTATTATTATATATGAATGAGGAAATTTCTATGTTCTGTTAGGGAATTTATGATGACTGTAAACAACAAAAATAAAAAAAAATGAATAAGGCAAGTGCCTCTGTTTGCCTGTGACTAGCTACAGCCCTGGAATCAAACCCAAAGTATTCTGTACTGTCCTAGCTATCATCCCATGGTATTGCGGTGTGTACATTTGGCAATCTTGGTTGCTTAAAAAATTCAACAAGCCAATGCTGCCATAATATAATTCATCTTAACATATTGATAAACTGAGGCTCTTCAGCTATCTGAGGCATGCCTCAGATAGCTGAAGAGCCTCAGTTTATCAATATGTTAAGATGAATTATATTATGGCAGCATTGGCTTGTTGAATTTTTTAAGCAACCAAGATTGCCAAATGTACACACCGCAATACCATGGGATGATAGCTAGGACAGTACAGAATACTTTGGGTTTGATTCCAGGGCTGTAGCTAGTCACAGGCAAACAGAGGCACTTGCCTTATTCATTTTTTTTTATTTTTGTTGTTTACAGTCATCATAAATTCCCTAACAGAACATAGAAATTTCCTCATTCATATATAATAATAATTATTATTCTCATGCACATTGCTGTAGTCATATTTTTTTTCCAGTTATAGCCCTGGATTCCCAAAACTATGCCTCATTTTAGCCTGTTGACTGCCTGAGCAGGGTCTGATTATGTCCCTATATTATAAAATTATGCAAGCTGGAGGTGGTCTTCGATTGTCCCACCCCATGCAACCACAGCCAGTGAACAATCCAGTGAAAAGGGACTGCCTGAACCTGTAAAAAAGAAAAAAAATATTATCAACAGCAAACAGGGGTACTTGGAATCCTATACATGTAATACAATTCCCCTTCATCAAAGGACAATTTGGTTTAACCTATTGGGTTGATAATGCCATTGTGTATTGGTCACGGAATGCCACTAGAAATTCTAGCTGTCCCCTTTCATACTTTGGTAGGTGAGGTTTTAAACCAGACAGTAATGGACCAAAATTATTTTTTACAATACAGTTGTATTTTAATATGAACTTAGTTACCAGATGTGAAAAAATAACTGAACTAAGAAAAGAAAACCGAACTGAAAAAATAAATTCCGGGGCCATCGTAGCAGAGAACTATGTTGACTCAACTTAGCTAAAGAAATCTCACCGTAGAACTGAACTCACTTGTTTTCGGAAAGTTCACATCGACGGAGGTCTTCCGGCCCCTTTGTCCCTCAGAAGTGGAGCAACTTGAGGCTGCACCGTCCTGTTGTTGTGCTACAAATCTTCGTGTTGTGTTACTCGGGACATAGATTCAATCAGGTTCAATTGACCCAGTCATGAAAGGTCAATATTCTCGATGCGTTGGCTGAAGCAACGAAACTCCCGCGCAACGAATAAATTTTCGTCTCTGCAGACTGCAGTGTTCACATTGGGACCTGAAAGTTATAAACGTTCACAGATAAACTGAGCGTACGATACACAGTGAACTAGCCAGCCCGCCAGTGGTTGTGATACAGTGTGATACCACGTGCAAGACAATGGTAAGCAAGCACAAGGCGACTAAAGTCTTCGCGTTTTAAAAAAGTCATGGCCCAACGAAGAAGTTTATACTGAAACATACAACAGAAGTTATACGAACCATGAATTAACAGGAATCTCTCTTTCGTATCTGGCTTCCAGTACGGTAGGTGGAAGACCGTCTTCGTCTGCCTCTTCGTCGATTTCATTTCCCTCACGCGAGCTGTCATCTTCAGCTAAAGGTTCGTCCTGGTAAGGCTCAATCTGACTGAAAATAAACTATACATTGTCGTCCTCTTCTTTTTCCAGTTCGTCTTCCTCGGGTTCGCTTAATGTCTGCGGATAGTCGCTAAATTCGGACTCGCTTGACACGTCTTCTCGCTCTAAAAACGCCTTACTTTCAATAGAACTTCAATGCGTAAACAAACTTTTGGCACCCAAATGACGTCACGTTAAGAAATTTTGTGCTTAACTCGGACCCATTCCCTTGCCATTTTTGAGGGCAAAATGGCCCAACTTTGAAGGCTTGTAAAGTCGTCCATTTTAACCCTAAACATCTAAAACTTTGGAATCATGTTTTTCAAACAGTATATTTCAAAAACATGTGAAAAAAAATTTCGCTTCATAGGCACTTTAAATCACGTCTTTTATGTTATAGGCTACTTCATTACAGAATCCAGACTTCTACACGAGGTTGATAACCCCCATCACTCAAATGATGATGTCTTGCGTGATGTGTTGGATGGTGAATATGTGCAGAACCATCCAATTTTTTGCAGTCCAGAAAGATGGACTTATCATTTTGGGATACTTTGATGACCTGGAGGTTGCAAATCCTCTGGGTTCAAAGGCTAAAATACACAAGATTTGGTAAGTGAGTACTGTAATAATGGGGAGTCCTGCAGTGTTTACTGTTTTTGTTGTAGTCTGAAATTGTAGTATGTTTCCCTGGACTTCTTTTCCATAACTGTGTTGCATAGGCATCTATTGGGGTCAGAAGTGGAGTCTGTATCATTCTAGGTAAAAGTTCATGGCTTGTTAAGAAATATTGTAATGTCCAACACGAAAGTCCTTGGCTATCACATCCACAAACTGGCACATTCTGTATTTTTGCAGGTGGTGTTTTTTTTATCTACTGGCGAATATCCATCCCATGTACCGTTCCACAATCCGAAAACATCCAACTTATTGGTATAGCAAAGACACAGGACATGAAGAGGCATGGCAATTGACAAAATGTGTTGTTACCCTTTACTCCAAGAACTCAATGAACTTGCCAAGGTGTGAAAAATAGTTTACATGATTGTTAAATGTTTATTTGAGATTGAAAAATGACATTTTCAACATTAACAAAGCTTTTATTGATTCACATGATAAATGTGTAGATTTGTCGAGATGAACTGGCAGGTCTTAATCTTAATTGAGTAATGCAGAAAAAAGTCAGTCCTGGTAGAAACTCATTGTCACTTGTTTACTTGACACAACATGCAACATGGCATTGTTATTTTCTTTCCCCTTTCATGTAAAAAGGAAGAGGGACATTGCTTTAAGATTCATAGGTCAAGACAGGTACTTACGAGGAGGCCTTCTGCTATGGAGTGGTGATACACTGGGAAGCAATTGTGTCAGGTTGTTTTTAAAGAAGGTGTTGGTGGGGCACTTGAATATGCAGACACTGCATGGGTACGAAGGAAGAAACTAGAAGAAAGGTAATAAATCCCTAAAACATGTACAGTACTGTAGTTAATGTGGAAAAGATGTGCATGTTGTATGAACAGTTATCTCAAAATGAGACATTTTTGTCGTACACTCTACTTCTGAGTAGTTCTGTTTTGAATGAAATAAAGAAGTTTGCAAAAGATAGACCTGATTACAACAATTGCTGTAATCTTTTTTTTAGTCAAATAGAAATATTTTAAATTTTTAAATTTTGTCCTGTACTTAAGCTCTATAGGATCTCCCACACGTCATTAGTTTTAATCGTTCTCTTTTACATGTAAATATTTAACTTTAATAGAGTGTGTGCAAGGTGACGTCATCAAATTCTCAACTGTAAAACTTCGTTTTGGAAACCAGCACATTTTGAATTTCAAAGTTATCGCCATGCGTGATATAAAGCTAAGATAGCGTTAGTCACTAAATATACACTTATCTCATGATTTTCGGCCAAGGAGGTCCTCCAACATGGCAGCTCTATACAAAGCTCTATAATTTTGCGCGGAAACATCTCGACAAATATCTCAACTTTGGGACAACACACACACCTTAAACTTGGAGAACTGTCTTCTGCCTTAATAATTAGCTACATATTGCAATTTCTTGACTTTATCCACTGCATGGTTTTTGATTTTATTTTTTATTGCGTGACAATGCACACACTCTATAAGTCTACTTAGGCTAAATACATCAATTCTTAAATAAACAAAGGTTTTACTTTACTTTACTTTAATCATTTTCCAGTTTCGAGCAGAAGAATTTCAGGCATGAAACCTGACAGATCACTTGCGCATCTGTGAAATGATTGAGGATCCAGACAATGCACCTCATGTTCGAGATACACTTTTCCACCATGCACATATGGAGTTAATGGGCTCAGTGTGATGAACAGAGTGGCTAACTTTGTATGTATGCCAGTGTTTTCCTGAAGACATCATGCACATTCTTTTTGAGGGAGTTGTGCCTTATGAGACCAAACAGTTTTTGAAGGTGCTCATTGATGAAAAACGTGGCCTGACTCTTAAAGCGCTAAACCACAGACTGGAAAGTTTCAACTATGGCTACATGCATAGCAAAGACAAACCAACACCAATTGCCAGGGAGACACTGAATGCTTTGGAGGATGCTAAACTAGAACAGAGCGGTTAGTTTTCTTTTAAAGGTGATTCCTTACAAACTCCACGATGCATTTTTAATGCACACAACTTCTTGCTACAGAAACATGCACCCATTGAAAGCATGGTGGATTTTCTTTGACCACAAGCTCAGTCAATTGACAAAATGGTTACTTTCTCCTGAATGAGCACCATGACCTGGTATCCTTTTTTTATCACATTACTTTAGTTTAGCAGCCATTAACTTTGTAATGAGAGAGACCTTAAAAAATTGTGGAAGTGTTTTGTATACATGTAGTACCAAGTTGTAGTTGGTGTACAGTCACAAAACTTTGCAGTTACAGTATTTCATTGTAATCAGTGGTCTGCTTTTTTCAATGTTACAGCATCCCAAATGTGGTGCCTTTTTCGCTTTCCTCCCCATAATAATTGGCGACAAAGTTGATCTGACATGGAAGAGTGGCATTGCCTTCTGAAACTCTGGAAATATTGTCCAAATCTGGTACTGCTCCAGCTATCCGGAAAGATGACAATTCCCTACTTGCGGGTTCTGATTGAGGAACACCATACCCTCTTCAAAAGACTTACCCTGATGCCTCAATCATTCCCAAAATGCACTACATCATCCACATTCCAGATGATGTAGCCAGGTGGATTATGAATAGGAATATTAAGATGTTCTTGTTCTTCTTCATGTTTCAGAAACATGTGCTGGAATCTTCTGACATCAACTGGACAATCAACCTCCAAATATCTTTATGCAGGAGATACTGTTGGTCCAGGTAAGCAAATTTGGTTAATTTTTAATTTCATTATTTCAGTCAGATCTCAGAGGGTATATGTTCTCTGTGTACCCTTAGGTTTGTATGGCATTGATCTGAGACAGCACCCTCAGGCTCAGCTAATAGTGATGCTGCTGGATTGGATGATATTCCTGAGAGATTTGTGGGAAGCAGGTAAGTTTACTTTGTGCACTTGCCATAAATTTTAGTAACACTTTCTTGCTTCTATACATGTATTTGGCTCCAAAATAACACTTGATTTACCTGAACTGACATTGTGTTTTTATTATCTTTTTTACTTTTAAGGGTTAAGCGCGTTGGGATTCATGGGATTGAATACAGACCTGGATGTGTCTTGAGGCTGCGTGAAATGGACGACTTGGAAATGACTATCCTGTTTATGGACAAGTGGATGAGATTATGTTTGAGAAGACGAGAAATTTTTCATTTTAACTGAACTTGAAACTCTTTACTTTCACAATCACTTCATGGCATATGAAGTTGAGAGGAGTGATAACAAAGCAGTTGTTTTGCACCATGATTTACCATGGCATGGAGTGTTGCATGTTGTTCAGAAAAATGGCAAGAATTCATTGTTGAGAAAGACACAAGCTGTATTGAAGACACAATTTAAAGAGTTTGATTACCTATACAAAGTTGTATTGTAAAATAAAGAGAACATTATGACAATGATAATGATGATGTGTTGATTCCATAGTATAATTTTCAAATCTATCACTAACAACACTAGGCTTAACAACAAATCATGTACAATTAGGCCAAGAAAATGGTTTTACTTGACTTACCAGCTTGTTTACAGGTTGGGAAACAAGGGGTCTGGAATACAATAATGTTAGTTGCAATTCCAGAACAATAATTTTAATAACTGCATCATAATAATGGTATGCATGTTGATAACTGAAATTTAGTGAGCCAATCAGAACTCTAAAATGCAATATCCAAGGGTGCAAGTTGAATAGCCAGCATTAACTGAGCCTGAGAAAGAAAATTGTCTTAGCATAAGTTAGGTGATTTAGGATGAGTTGTTAAAACACACCTGAAAAATGTTTGGGTTTCACCCCTGTGAAAATTTTTAGAAATATTGAATTGATTATGCAGTAAAGTAGCCAAGGTGTGTTGCCATTAAAGGTGTGTGTATTATAGCTCTGGCAGAACATGTGTTGCCATTAAAGGTGTGTTATCATAGCTCTGAAGAAACATTTACATCTCATTAATTTATGGTGTGTTCAAACAGATCTTAAGGTGTGTTATCAATAAACACAAAGGTGTGTAATCATTACACACCTTTTGTGTTTTTCTTACACGCATTGGTGTGTTTTTCTTAAACCGTGAAATAGAACAGTGAAAAGGTGTGTCACCACTACACACCTGATGTGTTAGGAAACTCACAAGGTGTGCTAGGGAAACACACCTTATTTAAGAGTGCACATGATGTTGAGATTGACCGCAAGTGTTACACTACCGGCCTTGGCTATATCACAAACCAAAATTAGAGCATGCTTATAAGAACCAAGATACATGTAATGAAAAGACAAGGTGTTGAAAACGTATAATATAATCTAACAAGGCTGCCCATTTCTCTGGGAATATGAGATTTAAATCAACCCTGCTTCAACTAAGAATGCATGATGCGTGACGGAACGGCCGGTGACGCCGGATCAGTAGTGGTCAGTACCGCAGCAGAATTCAAAGCAAGGCTTGGGAGATTTCCCGTAAAATAAGTCTCATGGAGTTCTCCAAGCGTTAAAACTCAATAAATCTAATCAGGAGATGTCAAAAAGTTCGCTGAGAAACTCAAAACCGCATTTTAGTCAACGGATGAGGGTCGTCATTTCCACACAAATTGTTGAAATTTCCGCTACTTTGTCGAATTTTTGGCGTATCAAAATTATGAGTGCCCACAACTTTTAATACAGATAATTGTAGCTTAGGCTTAGTGCATTACGCTGATAACAGTCATCATTCATGAAGAAGTCCCACTTTTGAAAAAAATCTGTTTGTTTGGAGGCTATATCAGCAAAGATGGCAAAGACGTCTTTAAGAGGATCACGTTAAGACGTCATAACATGGCTTGCGTTTAAGATAAGCAGATAGTTTTTAGTTGGGTGGAAAGAAGAAAGAATTATGCAGTAATTCTGAAAGAATTAGGTTGTTTCATTGAATGTGCGAAGTTTGAGCAAGCATAACGTAACCCCCAATTTTTGGGGTTTCAATTTCCGGTTTTTGTGGTTTTCGGGGTGCCTACAAAAAAAATCCTCAAAAAATTTAAAAAAGCGAATCTATCGAAATAAAGGGCATTTTCGTTCATTGCATATGTTGTTTGACTTGTGTAGAAAAAATGGAGGCGATCCATTTTCCACGAAAATTTGAGTGGTCGGTTCTTACACGGACACGCTCTTAA
>JAHPZR010012823.1:12500-20473 GCA_019787425.1 Platygyra sinensis | reverse complement strand
AGACACGTGCGGGATATTATGCGTGAATTGGTTGAGTGCATGGCCCACGTGTAAATATTGTTATATCGTGTTTCGAGAAAATTCGCTGCCGTAAATTGTAGATCACAAAAAAGACATGTCGACTCTTCCATATTCTTTACACATGACGTCACGGCACAGCTGTGCCGGTCCAAAATCTTACAATAATCACAAAAGCAATCTATATTATGTTGAAACAAGCAAAAGTCCGAATGACGTCACGCCACAACTGGGGCGGTCATTATAATTCACTGACTTACGCGTAAGTCAAACTTTGATACATTTATCAAAGCAAAAGCCTGGCTCTTTTTGCGTTACGCATGAAATATTTTTCTCTTCACGCTTGCATGTGAAATATTAAATCAGTTTCCAGAAGCATTGATGCCTGATGTTTTGACGTGCCAGTCGTCGTTTGACGCACGTTTAGTTCCCGGAGGGCGTTTCTCGTGTCTGTTCCAATCTTCACTGACAAAAAGTGGTGGTTTCTGCCCAGCTAAGCCCATAAGCATATGTTTGAAACAAGAGGGGCCTACACACGGTTTACCACAAAACCCGGTCTCGCCTTCATCCCATGGGCATCTATTTTTTTTCTCCTTTGAACCCGTTCTGAAAAAATCATCGCTCTCTCCCAAAATAGCATAAAGCATTTTAATTTCTTCTCTCGTAATATTTGAGGCAGCCATTGCTTTCTACATTAGCCGCACATTTATTCAATAGGAAATAATTCTGTTACAAATATAGATACGCCGGGTTTTTCCCTACACACATTGACAATGAGGCGTTCTGTTACCAATTTTTACCGGGCTCTTTTTGCCCAGCGGCGAAGCATTGCGAGCCGTCGGGCAAAATAGAGCCCGGTAAAAAATTGGTAACAGAACCCTCATTGTCTATGTGTGTCCATGTGACATGTACGCCATGTTGGCAAATTGTTTGCGAGCCCACAGTAACTTGAGCTGTGGCGTTACCAGTTCGCGCGGAGTCTGGGTTACGCAAACATGGCCGTGTCTGCGAGTGGCCCTTGTGTTCAACAAACATGAACCAAGAAACCACCAAAGAACAATGGTGTAAGAGCTGCGATGCTTTCAACATGAAGTAAACAGTATAAGGAACCTTTGAAGTAATACAGGTGAGTCTCGTATAAACCTGTTGTATAAATGGACACGAGTTTGTCGTAAAGCTTACACTGTGAAGTGACATCAGAATAGAATCGTCGCGGCAAATTCGAACTGGGCAAATTATCGTCCAGAAAATGCGTGGGACTGTTTGAGCAGAGCAAACAAAGAGTGAAATTTCGCTCAAATGTTCTAAGTCATTGATTGAACACTGCGAATTGTCACTCGAAAATTCGAAGTATATTTTCGTTCTGAGCGAATTGTCGTTCGAAAATTCACGTAATTGGAAACAATAGGCATCACGAATTATCGTGACTTTTCGTTGAAAATTCGCTTCCATCGAAAATTCGATATTTTTTTGTCGAAAAGCCAGAAAAGCCGCGAATTTCGGCGAAATACGTTTGCATTACTTTTGCACAATACTGTAGTGCAGCGCCACCTCTTGATCTGATGAGTTGTTTACACGGCGTATTTCGGGATTTTTGACAGTGTTTCAAAACAAAGATGTAATCACTCCACGTTAGATAAACTTTGTTTAAAATTAAGTCTTGAACCGAATGGCGAATCAGATGCAGGCAAAAAATGTCGTTATTTCAAGGACATCTAAATCTGTTTCTCGTTTGGCAGAGAGATGCAAATTAATTCAAAACAAGGTGGAGTGAAATCAACAACTGTGGCAAAGTTACTTTGGAGGGGAGGTAGGGGGGTTTTGCACGGTTTTCTATTCAAGTCTTCTGTTATTTAAATTTGTTTTCTCCAAATCACATAATTAACTACTGACAGCTCGTCATTTTTTTTCCAGGTATCTGCGCAACATGTCATAAAACCCTAATGGCCCTGTGGAAACACTCGCCTGCAGCTGTTCCCACAGCATTTCTCATTCCCCCAAACTTCCATCCCTGTTTCTATAAATCAATTGAAACACGGTACATATTTTCTATTAAAAACGTTAAAAATGTAGGCAACACGAATCTATAAAAGGAACTAATTATGTTGTTTCACATCAATGTCTGCACCCAGTGTTACTGCATAAAACACATCCGAAATGTGAGGGATTTGTTCCTGGGACAAGTTTCTGAGAATAGTCTTCCGAAGTATGTTGCAAATTATGCGTGGATGTGGCGAAAAAAACGTTTTAATCAAATTACATTTAGTCTACTGTGGCAGATCTCGGTGCTACAGGTACGGACTCCTCTCCCCATGAACCAAATGGTTACATTATTTAATTGTGACGACGTACGCTTGCTCAAAGTTGACAATGAATACAAAAGAGGTGTGTTCCAAGGCTTTTCTTCACTTCTGTGTGCAAATAGAAAGACAGTCGACTGAAATTGTTGGTTAATATATTATAATGTGTAACCGTTGGTTATTAACAGTAAAACTTCTTTAACTGCGTTTACTGAGCACATATTTGGATTGACCGAACTGTTTACATTGATTCCGTTTGCATGCTAACTGCAAGTATTAGTAAAAGAAATGTGGTTGAAGCCCACCAGAGTAAGATTTTCCATCTCTTCAACAACACTGATGGCTTCTATGGCGACAGATGGTAAAGTTTCAGTGGCTGCTTCTTTCTCTTCAATAAACAGGGCCCTTAGGGTTTTTCAATATGTTGCGCAGATATCTGAAAAAAATCACGAGCTGTCAGTAGTTAGCCATGTGATTTAATTTGGAGAAAACAAAATTTAATTTCAGAAGACTTGAATAGAAAAGCATGGAAAGAGTCAATTTACCTCAGCCAACCTGACGAAACACTCCTGTCCTCTTTAGTATGATTTGAAAATCACGTTTTCCCTTTTCCTTTGTCACACTTTGACCAGGTTCTGTCACTTTTGCTATGATTTGATATTTCAGATGGAACCCTGCACCTCATACTAGACCCTATGGTCCACCCCAAACCAAGCTTTGCTCGATGCGAGGGACATACTGTCATAGAATATATGTTAACCAGAGGAGAGAATATGGCTGCTTGACTAAGAATTAGGTCAACTTCGTTTTTTGGCCTGGAAAACCAAAACTGGCTGAATGGCCATCGAATCGCTTTGAACAGGCTAGTAGAGGTATGATTACCGTTTCTTTCCTCTACCGATACTTTTCAACGAGCAGCAGACATCCATTATGAAAACATGACACGTAATGCAATATTGACAGTGTTTAAATCTGGTCTTATGTCTTTTAAAATGCTAATCAAAAAAATAATTGACAGGGTGCAATAAAAAGAGGAACACGGACAATTCCTGAAAATTCCGGAACATCTTTCAATCAATTATTCAATGATTACTGACCTTTGGTGGTTCCTTGATTTTGTCAGATACGATCGAAGAAATGGTTTGATTACTAAAAATCATTTTAGACTAGCACCAGGGAAATATAAATGTGAATATGACCATGTGCTACATTCCTGAGTACTTCCTTTACAACAGTGTAGCTGGCTCTGGGGAAGAAATAAAATAATAACTGTAGAGCTAGGGTGTGGGCTAGTAAGAGTCGCGGCCTCGCAGTAACAGAAGTGAAAGGTTTTTTAACAATACTCAGTTTGGACGTAGTCACGGACCGATTATTTCACAGTCCAAAGAGGGTGGAAATGGGTTATGCGTGAAACGCATGAAAAACAACTATAAAGAGATATGTGATTTGTGCATTTATGAAAAAGGAATGGTTAAAAGCAGCTAAAATTATAAGTAGCAAGTGAATTTTTTGAAAATTTGTGAGTGAAATGGGAACAAACCCTTCCCTACCTCTCCTCCAAAGTTACTTATCCGCAGTTGTTGATTTCACTTCACCTTGTTTTGAATTATCTGCATTTTTCAGCCAAACGAAAAACATGTCCTTGATACCGTCATTTTTGCCTGCATCTGATTCGCTGTTCGGTTGAAGACTTATATTTAAACAAAGTTGTTTACCATGTTCCAGGCTCAGGAGCCTGACTTATTATTAATTTTATTATTCAGGCATTATTCTTGTCATCTCCTATCATGTCATCTTTTAGCGTGTGCACGTGTAGTGGCTGACAGAATCGCATGGAATAAAATTGCAGATTGTACCAGGCTACATAGTAGCTGCTGAACAGTCAGAATTCTATTAAGGTTGCACAAAGCATTCACTAATTGGTCTGGCCACGATAATAATATAAAACAAAGCAATTTTAAAGCACTTCTTAAAAAGGAAAGTGTCTGATCCAAATAATTTGTTTAATATTGTAGACACTACCGGCAGGTTTAGACTTACTAAATTATTTCACACTCGTTAAAACAGAAATAGGTTTTATTTTACATACCTCGCGTCCGAGCCGTCCTCAGACATCTTCCGCGTGAGAAAAGCGGGGTTTCCAAATGAAACTGGAACCCAGTCCACAACGACTGCTGGTTTTCCTTACTGTCACGCGATGGTCACACTAGTAGTGATGATGTTTGCCCAAGGTTGAGTTTATCCGGCATCCTGCTCCTCCATTCCTTATTCTATCAGTAGGTTAATACTGATCAAACCATGGCCGCCAAAACAGCAGAAGAAACTCGTTGGTGAGACAGTCCTAACGTTCAACGATTTGTGGCAATGCTCTGCATTTTTTTTTTTTAATTTGACCACCGGTAGGCCATGGCCTAACCCACGTTTTGTCTACACCCCTATTAGACGAACATTTTGACATGAAATGTAGCACATTTCTGCCAAGAGGTCATATTCATGTTACCGTAAACGTCCATGTATAAGCCGCACTTTTTTTCACTAAATTGAAGCCCAAAATCAAGGGTGCGGCTTATCCACGGATACATCTGTGTTTGGAGATGGCAAACACCTAATTAATATTCATAAAACTTCTTAAGTTGTCAAGAAATAAACAAAGAAAAAGAAACTGAGAGTTTGTTGCTGTTGTTCGTTGACTTTTTTCATGATTGGTGGCTCCTAAAGGAGCCGTTTGTGTCTTTGAGTGTTTATCGGCGAATCTTGCTCTCCACGAGTTCTTTCAAGCGATTAATTTTCACTTTACTTGAACAACTACATGTAAACACCAACCTACAAGGAATCTCCATTCCTCTACACAGCTGTTTTCAGTGACGTCTACGGCCAGTCAATTCCACGGATATCTTTCCGCCACGTGCAATAAGATACCACAAAATTCGCGAGTACTCACGAGGGAAATGGCCGACTATTTCATTGTTTACCACTTTCCCAGCAAATTTGTCGACTTTGTTGTCTAGCTCCTGATCTGCCTGAAGTTTTTCGCCTATTGCAGGTTTTCAAACAACTCTATAGACGTGATATCCCCGGACAGCCGAGTCAAAAGTAGATTTCTCCTTGTTTGAACTGCAATGCTTTTTTGCTCGACCCAGGCCCTGTCCCAGACTCCTCCCTACATCGAAAGCTTGGCTACTAAGCACTCGTTCGTTTTGTTGCAATGGTAAAGTTTATGGTGTGTTTCGAAGTGATAATCTTGAAAAATTGGGTAAAAAGAGCATTTTAAGTTGATGATGTCATAAATTCAAACGGAAAAGAAGGTACAGCAAATGAAATTTCACTTTCTTTAGACGTGATAAATGTGAAAGATGGCAGCAACTTCCGCGTCAGTGTTTCGAAACCTTGATTGTTTGTCCTTGTTTGCTCATAGCAAATACAACTCTGCTGGCATTTAAAACTTTATTGTTTTTATTTTTTTTCCAAAATCTGCCCTTCCAAATTGGGAGTGCGGCTTATCTATGGATGCGGCTTATACATGGACGTTTACGGTATTTTGAATATCACCCGTTTCATCTAGGTCTCCCGTACAGTGATGTTATATCATTTTAGCATCTAAAATCCACACAACGTCTGCTCAGGAGCTTGCGTCAGCTGGCTGGCATCGCAGAAAAAATGTTATCTTAGACGGTTTTGCCAATAATTTAGCGAAGAAAAATAACTCCTTGGTACATTATTTACTTCCAAACCCAGCATATGACTTGATAGTTCAAATGTCTTTGTAAGGAGGCATTTTCCGCGAAAGATTTTCTCATTTTTCGGGGGTTTCGAGTATAATTTGATCACCAGATCCTCCATAGGCCTATGCTATTGTTCACAAAATAATGGGTTTAAACCCACTGATCATTGTTATGCATATGTTTAACGAGTCGTTTTCATCACCATTCAAACATTTTAAACCATGTCAAGATCATATTTTTGTGTTCGTGTAGTTCATTGTTTTGTTCTCCAGATATCGCCATAGAAAAGGGCACGAAGCTTCACTTTTCAGTCGCGTCCTCAATTGAGCGATCTCAAAATTGTGCTTGTTTTTGCGCTTTCCGACATTTGGTTTTTTGAAAACCAAAGTATTTTTGGACACAATATTAACAGGATATTTTATTCCTGCGGTCCGTTGATCGCTTTCTTTTAAATTCTTTGAGCAATCTTCGGATGAAAACCTTTTCTGTTGCCATATTTTAGCGGCCATTGAAACCTCACGGACCGGTTCACTCGTGACGTCATAATGGCTAAGATCATCGGCCACGCAATCGCATGGCTGCGCAAGCAAAGTTGACCCCTCCCTCCTGGCTGTGCCTTTTAATATCAGGGATAATCTGCGTGGTCAGCGGTTTAACGGTGTCATGTAATATTACACAAGTGTCCTTCTTTCTTTCTATTTAGTTTCTTTTCTTTTCGGGGCAAGATAATTGTACAAATGTTTTATTTTTGACTACGAGTAGTCCCCATTTTTCCTCAGGGATAGTAGGGCGAGCGAAACGCGAGTGCATATGAAATCACCCCATCTTGCCTTTCTCGCGTTTCGCCCGCTCTACAATACCTGAGGAAAACTGAGGACTACTCGTACTCTACTTTTATTATTCCTATAAACAAATTATGATATTAAAATGGCACAATAGTTATGAAACTTAAATCGTTGTGAAATTCACAACTTGAAATTCTAGGAGAGTCTCCTGTCATGCTTTTTACTAAAGACGCATAAATAAGCTAAGCTGGCTTACACTAGTCTAGAAACACGTAGAATGCATTTTTCCCTTGTCGAATGTTACAAGACTGTTTTCTAAATCAAGAAGCTTAACTCTAATGAATTTACTGAGTCCAAATACACTCCCTAAGTTATCAACAAAATCAGCCAAACGTCACGGATTGTGCATGGTGGAACAGTTTTCACAAAATACGTGGCTGAAGCAAATTGTGATTTGCGAGAGCAACCTCACCTCCATCTCCTCCTTAACTTTTCCTGTGATATCTCTGTTATGGTAATCCTTGGAAAAATGTCCCAAAGGCAGGGCCTGGCTTCATATTCGGGGGGGGCGAACTTTTAAGAATTCAGGACGTTTAGCTTTTAATTCACTGCCAAGCGAAATCAAAGAGGCAAGTTCTCTAGCAATTTTTAAACGCCTTCTTAAAGGACATTTTATCTGATTTTTTTTTCTTCCTGTAATTTTAGCTAATTTTACTTAACCTTGTGATTTTCTTGTAAATGTGTATATGTAAGTCTTATTGAACCCAGGGCCCCTAAGGATACCAGCTTTGCAGCTGATTGGGCTACCCTGGTTAAATAAAGTTGTCTTGTCTTGTCTTGTCTTGTCTTGTCTTATTCGTCTATTAGACGAAATATGAGGTCATTACTCCATCTCGCCGATGAACGTTTAGTGATACGGTTTTTTTGTTCGGTGGCTCCTCTAATTCCTCCGGTGTTTCATCTATTGCATGTACCTTCTCTATGATATCTGGATTGTCATCCTCAATATCAACACTATTTTCTGAAGAGCCTCGCGAGACTCGCGAGCAACTTTTGGCGACAATTTTAAACGAGCCCGCCGATTTTCGGGGAAAACAGCTGACCGAAAAACTATCATGAACTATCATGCGTGTGGTCAAACGAGAAAA
>JAHPZR010012823.1:0-7500 GCA_019787425.1 Platygyra sinensis | reverse complement strand
TACTAGTGTGACCATCGCGTGACAGTAAGGAAAACCAGCAGTCGTTGTGGACTGGGTTCCAGTTTCATTTGGAAACCCCGCTTTTCTCACGCGGAAGATGTCTGAGGACGGCTCGGACGCGAGGTATGTAAAATAAAACCTATTTCTGTTTTAACGAGTGTGAAATAATTTAGTAAGTCTAAACCTGCCGGTAGTGTCTACAATATTAAACAAATTATTTGGATCAGACACTTTCCTTTTTAAGAAGTGCTTTAAAATTGCTTTGTTTTATATTATTATCGTGGCCAGACCAATTAGTGAATGCTTTGTGCAACCTTAATAGAATTCTGACTGTTCAGCAGCTACTATGTAGCCTGGTACAATCTGCAATTTTATTCCATGCGATTCTGTCAGCCACTACACGTGCACACGCTAAAAGATGACATGATAGGAGATGACAAGAATAATGCCTGAATAATAAAATTAATAATAAGTCAGGCTCCTGAGCCTGGAACATGGTAAACAACTTTGTTTAAATATAAGTCTTCAACCGAACAGCGAATCAGATGCAGGCAAAAATGACGGTATCAAGGACATGTTTTTCGTTTGGCTGAAAAATGCAGATAATTCAAAACAAGGTGAAGTGAAATCAACAACTGCGGATAAGTAACTTTGGAGGAGAGGTAGGGAAGGGGTTTGTTCCCATTTCACTCACAAATTTTCAAAAAATTCACTTGCTACTTATAATTTTAGCTGCTTTTAACCATTCCTTTTTCATAAATGCACAAATCACATATCTCTTTATAGTTGTTTTTCATGCGTTTCACGCATAACCCATTTCCACCCTCTTTGGACTGTGAAATAATCGGTCCGTGACTACGTCCAAACTGAGTATTGTTAAAAAACCTTTCACTTCTGTTACTGCGAGGCCGCGACTCTTACTAGCCCACACCCTAGCTCTACAGTTATTATTTTATTTCTTCCCCAGAGCCAGCTACACTGTTGTAAAGGAAGTACTCAGGAATGTAGCACATGGTCATATTCACATTTATATTTCCCTGGTGCTAGTCTAAAATGATTTTTAGTAATCAAACCATTTCTTCGATCGTATCTGACAAAATCAAGGAACCACCAAAGGTCAGTAATCATTGAATAATTGATTGAAAGATGTTCCGGAATTTTCAGGAATTGTCCGTGTTCCTCTTTTTATTGCACCCTGTCAATTATTTTTTTGATTAGCATTTTAAAAGACATAAGACCAGATTTAAACACTGTCAATATTGCATTACGTGTCATGTTTTCATAATGGATGTCTGCTGCTCGTTGAAAAGTATCGGTAGAGGAAAGAAACGGTAATCATACCTCTACTAGCCTGTTCAAAGCGATTCGATGGCCATTCAGCCAGTTTTGGTTTTCCAGGCCAAAAAACGAAGTTGACCTAATTCTTAGTCAAGCAGCCATATTCTCTCCTCTGGTTAACATATATTCTATGACAGTATGTCCCTCGCATCGAGCAAAGCTTGGTTTGGGGTGGACCATAGGGTCTAGTATGAGGTGCAGGGTTCCATCTGAAATATCAAATCATAGCAAAAGTGACAGAACCTGGTCAAAGTGTGACAAAGGAAAAGGGAAAACGTGATTTTCAAATCATACTAAAGAGGACAGGAGTGTTTCGTCAGGTTGGCTGAGGTAAATTGACTCTTTCCATGCTTTTCTATTCAAGTCTTCTGAAATTAAATTTTGTTTTCTCCAAATTAAATCACATGGCTAACTACTGACAGCTCGTGATTTTTTTCAGATATCTGCGCAACATATTGAAAAACCCTAAGGGCCCTGTTTATTGAAGAGAAAGAAGCAGCCACTGAAACTTTACCATCTGTCGCCATAGAAGCCATCAGTGTTGTTGAAGAGATGGAAAATCTTACTCTGGTGGGCTTCAACCACATTTCTTTTACTAATACTTGCAGTTAGCATGCAAACGGAATCAATGTAAACAGTTCGGTCAATCCAAATATGTGCTCAGTAAACGCAGTTAAAGAAGTTTTACTGTTAATAACCAACGGTTACACATTATAATATATTAACCAACAATTTCAGTCGACTGTCTTTCTATTTGCACACAGAAGTGAAGAAAAGCCTTGGAACACACCTCTTTTGTATTCATTGTCAACTTTGAGCAAGCGTACGTCGTCACAATTAAATAATGTAACCATTTGGTTCATGGGGAGAGGAGTCCGTACCTGTAGCACCGAGATCTGCCACAGTAGACTAAATGTAATTTGATTAAAACGTTTTTTTCGCCACATCCACGCATAATTTGCAACATACTTCGGAAGACTATTCTCAGAAACTTGTCCCAGGAACAAATCCCTCACATTTCGGATGTGTTTATGCAGTAACACTGGGTGCAGACATTGATGTGAAACAACATAATTAGTTCCTTTTATAGATTCGTGTTGCCTACATTTTTAACGTTTTTAATAGAAAATATGTACCGTGTTTCAATTGATTTATAGAAACAGGGATGGAAGTTTGGGGGAATGAGAAATGCTGTGGGAACAGCTGCAGGCGAGTGTTTCCACAGGGCCATTAGGGTTTTATGACATGTTGCGCAGATACCTGGAAAAAAAATGACGAGCTGTCAGTAGTTAATTATGTGATTTGGAGAAAACAAATTTAAATAACAGAAGACTTGAATAGAAAACCGTGCAAACCCCCCTACCTCCCCTCCAAAGTAACTTTGCCACAGTTGTTGATTTCACTCCACCTTGTTTTGAATTAATTTGCATCTCTCTGCCAAACGAGAAACAGATTTAGATGTCCTTGAAATAACGACATTTTTGCCTGCATCTGATTCGCCATTCGGTTCAAGACTTAATTTTAAACAAAGTTTATCTAACGTGGAGTGATTACATCTTTGTTTTGAAACACTGTCAAAAAATCCCGAAATACGCCGTGTAAACAACTCATCAGATCAAGAGGTGGCGCTGCACTACAGTATTGTGCAAAAGTAATGCAAACGTATTTCGCCGAAATTCGCGGCTTTTCTGGCTTTTCGACAAAAAAATATCGAATTTTCGATGGAAGCGAATTTTCAACGAAAAGTCACGATAATTCGTGATGCCTATTGTTTCCAATTACGTGAATTTTCGAACGACAATTCGCTCAGAACGAAAATATACTTCGAATTTTCGAGTGACAATTCGCAGTGTTCAATCAATGACTTAGAACATTTGAGCGAAATTTCACTCTTTGTTTGCTCTGCTCAAACAGTCCCACGCATTTTCTGGACGATAATTTGCCCAGTTCGAATTTGCCGCGACGATTCTATTCTGATGTCACTTCACAGTGTAAGCTTTACGACAAACTCGTGTCCATTTATACAACAGGTTTATACGAGACTCACCTGTATTACTTCAAAGGTTCCTTATACTGTTTACTTCATGTTGAAAGCATCGCAGCTCTTACACCATTGTTCTTTGGTGGTTTCTTGGTTCATGTTTGTTGAACACAAGGGCCACTCGCAGACACGGCCATGTTTGCGTAACCCAGACTCCGCGCGAACTGGTAACGCCACAGCTCAAGTTACTGTGGGCTCGCAAACAATTTGCCAACATGGCGTACATGTCACATGGACACACATAGACAATGAGGGTTCTGTTACCAATTTTTTACCGGGCTCTATTTTGCCCGACGGCTCGCAATGCTTCGCCGCTGGGCAAAAAAGAGCCCGGTAAAAAATTGGTAACAGAACGCCTCATTGTCAATGTGTGTAGGGGAAAAACCCGGCGTATCTATATTTGTAACAGAATTATTTCCTATTGAATAAATGTGCGGCTAATGTAGAAAGCAATGGCTGCCACAAATATTACGAGAGAAGACATTAAAATGCTTTATGCTGTTTTGGGAGAGAGCGATGATTTTTTCAGAACGGTTTCAAAGGAGAAAAAAAATAGATGCCCATGGGATGAAGGCGAGATCGGGTTTTGTGGTAAACCGTGTGTAGGCCCCTCTTGTTTCAAACATATGCTTATGGGCACAAACCACCACTTTTTGTCCGTGAAGATTGGAACAGACACGAGAAATGAATCCGGGAACTAAACGTGCGTCAAACACTCAACCCAAACGACGACTTGCACGTCAAAACATCAGGCATCAATGCTTCTGGAAACTGATTTAATATTTCACATGCAATTACAAAGGCGTGAAGAGAAAAATATTTTATGCGTAACGCCGTCTTCTGTCACGCAAAAAGAGCCAGGCTTTTGCTTTGATAAATGTATCAAAGTTTGACTTACGCGTAAGTCAGTGAATTACTTGTGGCACTTGTGAATTATAATGACCGCCACAGTTGTGGCGTGACGTCATTCGGACTTTTGCTTGTTTCAACATAATATAAATTGCTTTTGTGATTATTGTAAGATTTTGGACCGCCACAGCTGTGGCGTGACGTCATGTGTAAAGAATATGGAAGAGTCGACATGTCCTTTTTGTGATCTACAATTTACGGCAGCGAATTTTCTCGAAACACGAGATAACAATATTTACACGTGGGCCATGCACTCAACCAATTCACGCATAATATCCCGCACGTGTCTTTGCCATTCGGGTGTGAAACAATATTCGTTGACAAGAAATGCAGCCAAGTGGAAACAAACAATCATGTCTTACTGATATGCACATAAAGCCGTGAATTTTCAAAACTTAATTCGAACCCGCGATGGCGTTTATTTTTTTTCGAAACTCTGCCTCTATCTCGCTTCGAACATCTTTTTTGATCTTCTCAATGTCTGGCTGAGATGTATTCTGAGCCAGTTTTGCCCTCACAGCCTCTTTTAACTCGCCATATCGAGAAAATTCATCCATGATCAACTGAAACTCGCTGTCTGATATTTTATTGTCGGCCAAAGCTTTGGAATGAAGACGGTAAACAGTGTCACATTTTGCAGTTGCTAGAGCCACAATTTCTCTATGTTTTTTAATCTTTGAATCAAGCTTCTTACTGGCGATTACCAGCCCTGAAGAAGCAAGAGCAAATGCCCCGCCAACGCCGCCAAGTGGAATTGAGGCAGGAAGGCCTACAACAGAGAGAGCACTGCCAAGACCAGCAACAGAACAAGCCGCAGAAAGGGCGCCAGAGCCAGTAGCGGTCCAGTTGACAATCTTCTTGGCCCGCTTATATTTTTTTGCAACGCGGCGATAATGTTCAACTTCTGCGTTCAGAAAAGCTGCAACTTCATTGGCCTTTTGCATTCTGAAATCGTGAGGCGAAAGCTGCGGATACAGACTTGATTCATCACGAGGTGCGGAAGGTAAAACGTTTGAGCACATACTATTAATAGAAAATTAATTTAACTCCAATTCAAACTCGAGCGGCATGCCATTGAAATCAAACAGCTCACCGTCTTGATCTCTGACGCTGAGAGTGATGCTGTTTACATGAGAACTTGTAGAACAGTCTCGAAAAGGAAATTGAAATGAAGTATCATATCTGACTTTCTCATAAGGCTTGCCTCTTAAATCAAACTTGGCCAAAAGATCTGACCTTTTGCCGTTGAATAGATTGTCATTTCCGTTAATCAAATCACAGTGAATGAAGTACGCTATTGGCGACATCACACGTTTTATTAAGATTACTTTTTTTTCTGGCTCTTGGCTGATGCCAAACAAATTGGCTAGTTTAAGATCAAATCTAATTGGTTTATCACCATGATTTGTGATCACAAGCTGGCCAAGGGGTGAATAAGCCTTTGCAGTTATTTCATAAATATATGGTTTGAAACTCTCTACCATTAATTTAGCAAAGCTTTCAAGAGTGTAATTTCCCAGGGCAAAATCTGAAGATTTCAATGTTTTGTCGGGTTCGACTAATGAGACTTTACCTCCACCTTTAAGCGTATCCCAGGAGTTGTACAGACTGCATGACAGCAGCCTCATGAAATGAACTTGGGGAATAGGCTCGTCAAAGTAGACAGTCTCTCCATTTTTTTGCGCGACAAGAGTGAGGACAACCATTTTAAATATGTATATATATATTTAAAATGGACCAGATTGCGAAGCTCCAAAAATACATGCAAAGTCCAGAGGTGAAAAAGAAATCAGACGCCGCCAAAGACAAGGCTTGGACACAGTTTATTAACGAGTTTCCGTACGCGGATGTGTCACAATTTGTTTCGCAGGCCAGCATCGATGAAAAAAAGAACTTTACCGCTGAAGTGTTTTTCAAAGCGGGTCCAGACCTTTATCAGAGCGTGTTTGGCTCAGACAGAAAATACTGGAGCCGGCAAATGAAATCTGCGCTTGGGTTAGAGGGTGTGTCGGGCTTCCCCTATCAACTGTCTCCTCTAAAAAACAGAAAGGCATTGCCAATTCCTGCAATTGATTTTACAGAAAAGGCACCAAGCATAGCAGAAATTTACAACACAAGTAACCAAATATATGCCACACCAGATGAATATTTCATCACAAAATTTCGCGATATATTCAGACAAACCAGGCTTGTGCACAGAACATCAGTCGAAGCTAGAAATTGGCTGAGAGGTCCAAACATGAAATACCGTAAACGTCCATGTATAAGCCGCACTTTTTTTCACTAAATTGAAGCCCAAAATCAAGGGTGCGGCTTATCCACGGATACATCTGTGTTTGGAGATCGCAAACACCTAATTAATATTCATAAAACTTCTTAAGTTGTCAAGAAATAAACATAAAAGAAACTGAGAGTTTGTTGCTGTTGTTCGTTGACTTTTTTCACGAGTGGCGGCTCCTAAAGGAGCCGTTTATGTCTTTGAGTGTTTATCGGCGAATCTTGCTCTCTACGAGTTCTTTCAAGCGATTAATTTTCACTTTACTCGAACAACTAAACACCAACCTACAAGGAATCTCCATTCCTCTACACAGCTGTTTTCAGTGACGGCTACGGCCAGTCAATTCCACGCATATCTTTCCGCCACGTGCGATAAAATACCACAAAATTCGCGAGTACTCACGAGGGAAATGGCCAACTATTTCATTGTTTTTGACCACTTTCCCGGCAAATTTGTCGACTTTGTTGTCAAGCTCCTGATCTGCCTGACGTTTTTCGCCTATTGCGGGTTTTCAAACAACTTTATAGACGTGATATCCCCGAACAGCCGAGTCAAAAGTAGATTTCTCCTTGTTTGAACTGCGATTTTGCTCGACCCAGGCTCTGTCCCAGACTCCTCTCCACATCGAAAGCTTGGCTACTAAGTACTCGTTCGTTTTGTTGTAATGGTAAAGTTTATGGCGTGTTTCGAAGTGATAATCTTGAAAAATTGGGTAAAAAGAGCATTTTAAGTTAAAGATGTCATAAATTCAAACGGAAAAGAAGGTACAGCAAATGAAATTTCACTTTCTTTAGACTTGATAAATGTGAAAGATGGCAGCAACTTCCGTGTCAGTGTTTCGAGACCTTGATTGTTTGCCCTTGTTTGCTCATAGCAAATACAACTCTGCTGGCATTTAAAACTTTGTTTTTATTTTTTTTCCAAAATCTGCCCT
>JAHPZR010012822.1:42500-46689 GCA_019787425.1 Platygyra sinensis | reverse complement strand
TACATTGCCACATAGACCCTTTGCATAAATGGCGTCTAAATTTGAATAACAATACTTGGTACATCCTTAGCCTCACACTCATGTGAAATTTCCTTTGTCCTGAAACATGAACGTGAGGCTAAGGATGTACCAAGTATTGTTATTCAAATTTAGGCACCATTTATGCAAAGGGTCTATTGCCACCAGCTTACTTCACATTGGAGTCAACTAAATAACAATTATTCCATGAGCCCGCGTTGGATATGAAGTGATAGAATAACCAACGAGCGCGTAGCGCGAGTTGGTTATAATCACTTCATATCCAACAAGGGCGAATGGAATAATTGTTTTAGTAAATTCTCAAACCGGGTTTTGCCGCCGATTTTTATTTCCACAATTTTACAAAGCGAAAAATTTTAAACTTGGCGCACTATTTTCCATATGACGTAAAACTCGGACTATTGGCTCATAGTCGGAGTTTTTTAGCCAATCAAAAACCTAGAAATGCAATAGTCGGAGCTGAGAATTTACTAATCCTCACTAACAGTGAATACATATCTGACTCTTACTGCCTGCTATTACAAAACAGTTTGACAGGCTTGTGTACAAGTAAAGATTTCTCATTAATGATGATGTATGTCCAAGTTAAGGTGACTGACAACAGTTTTTAGCCCTTCCCAAGACTTACAGTAGATTATGCTGTTTCATTATAACCAGTCTTGGTTACAATCATGGTATCAAACAAATGCCCAGTCATTTGTGAACATGTTGTTACCATTTTTGTGACACAACAGATTAACATAAAAAGCTGCCTTAAATTTCCAAAAACTTCAGGTGACATAGAATCCCTTGAAAAGATTTTTTAAAAAATTTTTCAAAACATTACATCTTAATTACCCAGCTAATTAAAATTTGACGATGAAAAAATTGGATCACCGAACTCATTATGAGTTAATAGTGACCTCAAGCTAACCTTAAGAGGTTTTTTTAAGTGGGTTATACTGTTTCTATGGTAACATGTTCACCAATGATTGGCCATTTGTGTCATACCATGATATTGAGTGCTTCCAATGAAACATCAAAATCTACTGTAATCCTTATAAAGGTCTAGAAGCTGTTGCTAGCCACTTAAATTCATACCTCTATACCAATATAGAAGGCTTTGGATATTACATAGCAGTATACAGTGTATATATTGGAATGTACTAAGAAATGTGTACATGGAAATGAATAGTTTGAACACTATCACTGCAATAAAATTTAATTGGAAACATCTATCATTCCAATTTAGGCAAGTGTTAAACTCATCAACAATAGAAAAGCTTAGGGAATGGTGCCTGAAAGGATAAGGAGCGAAGCAAAGTGAATCAAGTGCAGGGTACCCATGGCAACCCTGTGAGTGGCAACCACCAGGCACCATCACACTGAACTAACAGTGGAAACAAAAGGATACTTATAATGAAAACAAGGGGGATGGGTGGGCTCGGAGAAAAGCTTAACGAGAACTGTCCAGCGGCCCAAAAACGCGTGGAATGACTTGACATCTGAAGCAGAGCTGTCAAATCAAAGAGCTCCACCCTAAGGGAGACTGCTCTCCAGCAATATTGTTTGAAGTTTAACTTGGCTTAAATTACATTTAGGGTTCCAGATTAATTATAAATGAAAGTAACACTAAAAATTTTCTTGTTAAATTTCTGCTCAAATAGGACTGTAATTTGTCATTTCAATGTTGCAAATGTATTAGGCATATTAAGAACCTGATAAATTTATTAAAATCCCGAAAAGTGGATTAAAGATCACCAAATGTAACTGCACATGGAAACATATTATGGACAGCTACATTAAATTTTATAATGCCATTTCCATGAGAATCCCATGCTCAAATCCTGTCACACAAAAAGTCAAGATGACCACTGGTAAAAGCTACTTGCCACTGGGTAGTGGGGCTGTGAAAAGGTTAATGACAAATCACTACCAGAAGTCATAGATTGCTCCATGCCCATCTGCAGTTCCCATATTATATCACTGATTCTCTTCTCTGCAATCATCCTTCGTCTGTTGTCCAACAGTTTAAGCTTTTCAGTGATGTAACTTGCAAAGCTTGCTTCTGCACTGGGGCCTGCTGTAGCAGAGGACTCGGGAGTTTTGATCACCTTAAGACATTCCATCATCAGCTCGTTCTTAACTTCTGTAATTGCTGACTGAGCTTTCCTGTCACACTTCCCTGACTTGGTCTTTCGTAGCTTAACACCAGGGGAAATGGATGTTGAAGAAGCCTCCTCATCTGCAATATCATTAATGCTAGACTTCTCGGGACTTTCGTCAGGTAGTGTATCTCGGCTTGAGCGAGGATTTAATACTGGCAAGAGAAACTGGAGTGGCTTCCAAAAAATCCATGTTGGCTTGAATAGTTCATCAGTGCTTTGCCCTGATTTCACCGCTTGGATTTTTTTCTGATTTTGGCTCAGAATTTGCCTGAGTTTTGTCAGTTGGTTGCTGATTTCCCTCCATTGGAGACTAAATATTTCCTATAAACAAATTATGATATTAAAATGGCACAATAGTTATGAAACTTAAATCGTTGTGAAATTCACAACTTGAAATTCTAGGAGAGTCTCCTGTCATGCTTTTTACTAAAGACGCATAAATAAGCTAAGCTGGCTTACACTAGTCTAGAAACACGTAGAATGCATTTTTCCCTTGTCGAATGTTACAAGACTGTTTTCTAAATCAAGAAGCTTAACTCTAATGAATTTACTGAGTCCAAATACACTCCCTAAGTTATCAACAAAATCAGCCAAACGTCACGGATTGTGCATGGTGGAACAGTTTTCACAAAATACGTGGCTGAAGCAAATTGTGATTTGCGAGAGCAACCTCACCTCCATCTCCTGCTTAACTTTTCCTGTGATATCTCTGTTATGGTAATCCTTGGAAAAAATGTCCCAAAGGCAGGGCCTGGCTTCATATTCGGGGGGGGGGGGCGAACTTTTAAGAACTCAGGACGTTTAGCTTTTAATTCACTGCCAAGCAAAATCAAAGAGGCAAGTTCTCTAGCAATTTTTAAACGCCTTCTTAAAGGACATTTTATCTGATTTTTTTTTCTTCCTGTAATTTTAGCTAATTTTACTTAACCTTGTGATTTTCTTGTAAATGTGTATATGTAAGTCTTATTGAACCCAGGGCCCCTAAGGATACCAGCTTTGCAGCTGATTGGGCTACCCTGGTTAAATAAAGTTGTCTTGTCTTGTCTTGTCTTGTCTTATTCGTCTATTAGACGAAATATGAGGTCATTACTCCATCTCGCCGATGAACGTTTAGTGATACGGTTTTTTTGTTCGGTGGCTCCTCTAATTCCTCTGGTGTTTCATCTATTGCATGTACCTTCTCTATGATATCTGGATTGTCATCCTCAATATCAACACTATTTTCTGAAGAGCCTCGCGAGACTCGCGAGCAACTTTTGGCGACAATTTTAAACGAGCCCGCCGATTTTCGGGGAAAACAGCTGACCGAAAAACTATCATGAACTATCATGCGTGTGGTCAAACGAGAAAAACTATCATCGACTATCATGAAGATTTTGAACAGGCTCAAACTGAATGATAGTTGATGATAGTGCATGATAGTTGGTGGTCAAACGGAAGCGCGCGCTCAACTATCATCGACTATCACACACCGTTTGACCAGGGCTTAAGGTCGGAAGACCTAATCTACTCCCTCTGAATCTCCAAAACTAAGAACTACGACAATTCCAGAAATATCTGAACATAAATTGTCAGTTTGGCTCAGCGAAAGCTCGCAATAAACGTAAGTTGAAGGGTTTTAAAACTTACTTAAGCTTAAGTAACAAATTTTCAAACTTGACTCGTTTTGTGTGAGATTGACAAAAACTCAAGTTTATTTCCAAGTGTTTACATGTACTTCACTTAACTTTCCGTCGTTTATTATTGAAGTGGTTAATTGCCCACATAGGCTTGCTGAGAAATGCTACATTGGTGACAACTATTACAAAATAAAGTGAAAACTAACCTGATCATGGTATTGTTGTGACAAAACTACGGAAGCCGATAAGGGGCAATCCCCAAAATATAATAGGCGGCACACTCATTCCCAGGATCTCATTCCCAGGGTCCTCTCTCTTCTTAATAGAGACCACGTCACAAACAATTGGCTCTCGTATACAAATAAAGAAAGAAAGAAATATCGC
>JAHPZR010012822.1:20000-37500 GCA_019787425.1 Platygyra sinensis | reverse complement strand
TTGTTGAAGAGATGGAAAATCTTACTCTGG
Source organism: Platygyra sinensis (assembly GCA_019787425.1). Taxonomy (NCBI): domain Eukaryota; kingdom Metazoa; phylum Cnidaria; class Anthozoa; order Scleractinia; family Merulinidae; genus Platygyra; species Platygyra sinensis. Next base: position 37,470 of record JAHPZR010012822.1, on the reverse strand, counting down.
TGGGCTTCAACCACATTTCTTTTACTAATACTTGCAGTTAGCATGCAAATGGAATCAATGTAAACAGTTCGGTCAATCCAAATATGTGCTCAGTAAACACAGTTAAAGTAGTTTTACTGTTAATAACCAACGGTTACACATTATAATATATTAACCAACAACTTCGGTCGACTGTCATTCTATTTGCACACAGAAGTGAAGAAAAGCCTTGGAACACACCTCTTTTGTATTCATTGTCAACTTTGAGCAAGCGTACGTCGTCACAATTAAATAATGTAACCATTTGGTTCATGGGGGGAGGAGTCCGTACCCGTAGCACCGAGATCTACCACAGTAGACTAAATGTAATTTGATTAAAACGTTTTTTTTGCCATATCCACGCATAATTTGCAACATATTTCGGAAGACTATTCTCAGAAACTTGTCCCAGGAACAAATCCCTCACATTTCGGATGTGTTTATGCAGTAACACTGGGTGCAGACATTGATGCGAAACAACATAATTAGTTCCTTTTATAGATTCGTGTTGTCTACATTTTTAACGTTTTTAATAGAAAATATGTACTGTGTTTCAATTGATTTATAGAAACAGGGATGGAAGTTTGGGGGAATGAGAAATGCTGTGGGAACAGCTGCAGGCGAGTGTTTCCACAGGGCTGTTAGGGTTTTATGACATGTTGCGCAGATACCTGAAAAAAAAAAATGACAAGCTGTCAGTAGTTAATTATGTGATTTGGAGAAAACAAAAGTAAATAACAGAAGACTTGAATAGAAAACCGTGAAAAACCCCCTACCTCCCCTCCAAAGTAACTTTGCCACCGTTGTTGATTTCTCTCCACCTTGTTTTGAATTAATTTGCATCTCTCCGCCAAACGAGAAACAGATTTAGATGTCCTTGAAATAACGACATTTTTGCCTGCATCTGATTCGCCGTTCGGTTCAAGACTTAATTTTAAACAAAGTTTATCTAACGTGGAGTGATTACATCTTTGTTTTGAAACACTGTCGAAAAATCCCGAAATACGCAGTGTAAACAACTCATCAGATCAAGAGGTGGCGCTGCACTATTCTACCAAGTTATATTGCTTTTATGTGAACAATTGAACATTTTCAGGACTGCAGCCCTCTCTTTTGATACAGCAACATGAAGGTAAGAAAATGTCATGTTAAATAAATTGTAGGTTGACCTTCATGATCAAATGCGAGTTTTTGCGTGTTTATGTGTCCATTCCCGGCCAATTAACAGCACCGTCAAATCGGTGCATTTTATCTAACTTTCAAATTTGATTAAATCGCTCCGAATCATTTCCCAAGAAAATCCTTTGGAAATCGAAAAAAACTACTTATCGCCTTCCAAAAGCCAGACTTTCAGTCAATAACTATTGTATAGCACATAGTTAAATAACGCATTTCTCTTGACCCACTTTTAAGTCTAGTTAAAAGTTGGTCGGATAAACTTAACTAGATTTTGTAAGTTAACGGACAAGAATTGCTCAAATTTGCTGTCAACATATATTTTGATGTTGGTTTTCAAGATTTGATAGTTTTTATCGGTCTAGGTTGTTTCATTTTGGGACGCAAAGTTTCGAGTTTCGTCTTAAATTTTGAGCTCCAAAATTGGCATTTTGACGGAATTCGGTTATTATCAATTTTCTCGTAAATATATTGATATTCATCCAAACGAAATATCTCGTGATTTGTTTCACACTAAGGCCTACCTAACCTGACAATATGAGCAGAATTTAATTTTTGGCTGTTGCCGTGATATTTTGAAAATCTTTGATTTTTGGGCTCATTCGCTCTTAATTATTTTGTTGTATTTAGCATGCAATATATATAGGAATAAGTGGTTTCACATTGAAAAAGAAGTGTTGTCTCAAAATAAACCTTAACTATAGCCTTGTGTGAAATGCGGTGAGAAAGGTCTGTTTGCACAAAAAGAAAAATGTTCTTGAATGCATGCAAATTTTCCCAGCAGGCAGACCAACATCAACATCAACTTCGGGGTGGTGGTGGGGGGAAGGAAGTACTCTGATTTTCTGGAAGGAGTGTCCAATGTGACCCAAGAACTCTTAGCTTTTACCACTCCATGTTCAGCTGCAATTCTAGTACCCTAGCTATTTTGTAATATGTGTGCAACAAAAGCCAACGAAAAAGCCTACGCTTTATAAGATAAGTGCAGCTTGTTTTAAGACCAATTTATCTCTTAAAAGATATAAATTGTAGTTAATGGGACAACTGTGAGAAACATTTGTGGATTACACGACATGCAGTAACATAGGGTGGGTTTCACAGGCCAAAGTTCATCCTTGATCATGGGTGTTCACAGTGCAATATACCAACTGAGCCAATCAGGATAGTTCTTGCACCACTGTCGATCAAGCCTAGTGCATTGAACATAAGGCTTGTGTTTATTCATTCCATTGCTCTAGCAGGTAAACATCTTGCCTGCTTTAGTTTGTGTTCTAGTACAATATTGTTTTGTTCTGTTCCATGTTATATTTGCTTCTCGCGACTGCACAAGTTATGCTGCCACGAGCTCCAAGCAGGATGACCCACCGAGGTGCACTGCCATATGTCGATCCGTGTTTGACGCCCTTTCCATTGCAGACCTTCATTCCCTTTGCGTTCAACATGCACTAACTTCTACAGGGACTCAAAAAAAACTTGAATGCCGGCTTTGGGGCTTGACCACTCCATCTCTGGGTCAAATCATTGGTAGACCAGCAGCACAACCGGGCCCAAAACGTCCCCAACAACTACACAGCAGCTCCAAGGCCAGATTTCACCGAGGGCCAAATGCAGGCAATACGACAACTGATGAAGGACAGCGAGCAACAGTCTAGCCAAGCCGCCATGAACGCCTTTCAGGCCTAAGTTTCATTCCACGATAGCCTGCCTTCTCTACGGCCACCTACACTCGTGCCTGACACGGAGAGTGCCACGTGCGCTGCGGGAGTCATCTTTGTCTCACCCTTTCAGGACATCCCGGTGCAGTATATCAAGGAGATACAAAGCGGTGAGTTTTTTGAATTATCCAAGCTTTTACCTAAAACTTGTCGCTGTACGACGAAGAGGATAACCTAGTCTTGTCCTTGGAAATCTCTGTTGTTAAAGTATCGAGGAAATCCAAGCCGACAGCCTCCACTTCCATTACAAACATTGAACAGAGGATGATGGCATTTACGACCTATATGAGTGTGCTGATCCAAAAGTTCCCAACCCGATGACAGGAACTTTTGCAGTATGCTAGTCTTATTAGATATGCAGCCCGTGTTCATAGAGGGTTATGCTGGGCTATGTATGATTTTAAGTTTTGCCAAAAAGCCAGTGCTAATAAGTCTCTTGATTGGACACTTGTTGATAATCAGTCATGGTTGACCATCTTTACCATGTCACCAGCGGTACTCAATGAAGAGTACCCACTTTTTTGAAATGGACCCCAGTGCAGTGTCTCTCAAAAAGGGGGTGACAACAGAGGCACATGCAATCCTTACAACAGATATGGCACATGTTCCAGAGACCCCTGCTATTTCAGACATGTATGGAATTTGTTTCCTACTTATGTAATAATCATAAGTATGGGGCAGACGTGGGTTTTACTGGGAGGCATGTCTCTAGATTCTCCAAGAATCTGCCTTCTGCAGTTTCCCAGCCTAGTATTGTTACCGAAAACCTTTCCAGGGAGGTGGCCTTGGGGCGAGTTGCATGCCCTTTTCCCAGACCCCCACTACCTAATTTCCTGGTGTCGACCATTGGCTTGGTTCCCAAACAGCACACAGCTAAGTTTAGCACCATTTTCCATTTGTCTTTCCCAAAATTGGGTGAGACAAGTATCAACTCATCCATCTCCAGAGAGGATTTCAGCCTTCAGAATATAACAATCGATAATGCAATCCAAGGGATCTTACGTTTTGGCCAGGGGTGTTTCCTCGCGAAAAGGGACATAGAGTCTGCTTTCTTTTTTGACTTGTCCCCCTTAATCCATCAGATTTCAAGCTTTTTGGGATGTATTGGGAGGGCAGCTACTACTATGATAATGTTCTTCCCTTTAGGTTAACGAGTGCCCCCTTTCTATTCAACTTGTTATCCGATGCAATAGAGTGGATCCTCATCAGTGAATGCCTTATTTCCTTTTTCTATCATATCCTCTACCACTTTTTGATCATTGAACCAGTTGCACTTGCACCCCTTCTCCATCTGCCATGCCAACAGAGCTTGTCCAGCGTGCTCTTGACCTTTAGGAATCTAGGTGTTCCCATAGCACTTAACAAAACAGAGGGCCCATGTACCACCCTTGAGTTGATAGGAATTATATCGGACACAGTCAGAATGGAAGCCAGACTTCGGACAGATAAGGTCAAACGGATCAGAGCCTCTCTTGCCCTTTTTCAAACCAAAAATTCTTGCTCCCTCAAGGAACTGCTATCTCTCATTGGGACTCTGAACTTTGCATGCAAAGTTATCCCCCCCCCCCCGAGACCCTTTCTACAGCGTATGATTGACCTCACTCGCAATGTCTCCAAACCACACCATCATATTAAATTGGACAGTGGATTTTTCAAGGATCTCACTATGTGGCAACAATTTATTCACACTTGGAATGGGGTGGGATTTTTCCTAACCACTTCATGGGTGGATTCCGACACCTTAACACTTCATACTGATGCCTCCGGTACACTTGGTTACAGTGAAATCTTAGGTCGTAAATGGTTCCAGGGTCGGTGGGAGACTCACCAACAGCTAAGTGCCCCCGGTATTAGGATTGCCTGGCAAGAATTGTTTGCTTTGGTCATGGCATGCCACACATGGGGAGACGAGTTTGCCCACAAGCATATTGTCTTCTATTGTGACAATGCATCAGTTGTTAGCATAGTGAACTCTAAGCTATCTCATATTCCAAGGGTGATGGACTTAGTTCGACATCTGACCCTGCTAACATTAAAGCATAACTTCTACTCAAGGGCAAAGCACATTGAGGGCAAGAGGAATGACATAAAAGATTTCCTCTCTCATTTTCAGATGGACCGGTTTAAATGTTTTGCAGTTATAGGCAATTCAGGGAGTGATTGCTAATATGATAAAATTCGGACAGTTTGGGAATAATCAAAGATGGGAATTTTGAATTTTGAAAATAAATAAGGAATCATTTGCCTTAAGTTGCAGATACAACTTCTGAGTTCCATGCTAGCTCAACAGACATTACTGCAGTTAATCTGGCTGATGATGTCGAACAAGTAGGCTCTGGAGACCATGACATTGACCATTATTCACCTAAAACACAAGGTAAGTGTCTGGTATTGGCCACAGGTTTGTTTCCTCGGTTCAGTTTCTTTGTTTGAAAGACGTTTTGAACTGGCACGCTCTAATTGTGCTAAAATAAGGATACCTCCAAATGCTGTCACTTGAGCAAAAATGCTCTCAGGTGAGCAAATATCTTGTTGTCAAGCTTTACATAAATTCTCTGTTTTTCCCGTACCTTCCAACTCCCGCTTTTTGTAAATTGGTGTATTATTCAAACACTGTTGTTCTTTCTTTGGGAATTACAATACAAAACAATGATTAAAGTGGTACTATGACAAAAATTGCACATTTCCAATTTAAGCCATTTTGAGACACAAACAAGTAGACTGCATGAGAAGAAATATGTAATATCTCTTTCCGTTCCAGAGATATTCAAGTTTTGAAAATATGCAAATTACCAAGTGATGATGTCATACACTCAACCAGATTTTGTTCCAATATGATGAAAAGAGATATTTCACCCAGTTTTAGAAATGTTTGATTCTTTGCAGTAAGGTTCTACTAAATGTGCTCCACAATATGAGCTTAACAGTTGTGTTACCATGGTAACATACTGGGTTCCAGACCACACTATATTAAAAGCTTTTCTGGCCATCTTTGGTCTTCCATTTTGATATTTGCTAACAGCACTCCATATGCATGATTCAGCAAGCCTATAAATATGTTAGCTCGACTTTGTTGCCTGCCTTGCATAACATTTTCAAGCTGAAACATGTCGCTTTCAAAAGCTCCCTTGGCAGAAATTTAGTTTGGTAACCGTGCACTCTGTTTAATATTTAACATACTTGAATTTCTGTGATTACAATGGTTGTTACTAACTAATCAGAGTCACTTGGCTGATATGCCTATGCGAGTTGAAGTAGAAAATAGGATGTGCAGTCGCTAGTGATGAAAGATATGTCTGCACAATAAGCATAATTGGAATTACTAAGATACATAGTCATCAATAATAACTAATGCAGTCTGCCTGCAAAAGGAGTTCAAATCCCCAACCTGGTCCAGCCCCCAGCATCTCCTGCCCACATTGCAACAGACACTTCCACGCAAAGATTAGGCTCTTCAGCCATCTCCGCACCCACTCCACCCCCCAGTGATTCAAAGTCATGGTCTTCTTTGCCAGCGAAGCATGAACATCAGTCTGCCTGCATGAAAGGTCACTTTCTAATTAAGACTCTGAAATAAAGTGGGGAAGAACGTAATGGTGGAAGCGCGTTGCAAAATCAATAAAGAATTTGAAACTGTATCTGTCTTCCTGAAGTTTTCCGTTTATTAGATGCTCATTTCATGAAACCTTGGTATATTTCCCTTCTTTTGTGCTAGAAATTGCATTTGTTGTTAGCCAAGTTTTCTATTCTCAGGTCTACTTAATATCACTTACCTTCAGTCCAACATGACCAACTTTCATCAGTTTTATACTGAATGCTCAAAAGTTTGTGTCGCATTTGCGGTAATAAGCTCAAAAATCCAAATATCAGTGGAAATCCAGCTACAAAGGTGAAGAATATAGAGAAATGTTGCGAGAGAGGTTCAATTTGGAAACTGAAAAAGATGATCCACTGGTTCACCAGCTTCACTTCTGTAACACGTGTTATTTAAGCACTTCAACGACACACAGCTCTGTGGTTTGAGAGACACTTCGAAGGAGACTGTAAAATCTGCTCTTGCGGGCTCAAAATAATGAAAGGCAGAAGGCCTCCTAAAAGAGGATCCCTTGGTTGAAAGAAAACCAGTGAGAGTAGGACTGTAAGTGATAACTTAAACACTAATCAAGGCTTTCAAACTCAAGCACTACTTAAATGCATACAAGAGCTCTCTACGCGACCATCAGTTAACTGCACTGAAAATTTTGGGGATAATTTCAAATTTGTGGAGGAGGTTTAAGAGGACCTTAATTGCGCCGTTTGTAGAGAGATTCTTGGATCCCCTATCAAGACAAAGTGTGAACACTATTTTTGTGCAGGGTGCTTGAGACAAGCAGTAAACCTTGCCAGCACCACTTTAGTCTGCCCAGTGTGCAAGGAGGAAATCTTACCCACTGATCTCAAGCAACCGTCAATGATTCTTCGTTTCTTGGGGGAACTTGAAGTCGAATGCAAATGGTGCAAAAACGATATGCCACTATGAAGACAGTGGAATGTACTTCTGTGCTGATCCCACAACTGAGAACGCAGTACTCGGGGTGCAACCCATGCCCTGGGTACCACAACCTGCACCTGCACCTGCCATTCCGTTGATTCCACCAGAAGGGAGCATCAAACAACCTATGGTGGAACTTAAAGAGGGGACAATACAACCACTAGTTGAGAAGCTGGCAACGCTTCATGTGAAATCAAAGCTTAAGGAGTCAAAGGATGGCAGTGCTGTGCTAAAAACAGGTGGCAAGGTAAGTCAGCATAAACTTGCTAACAACTTTAGTAAAAAGAAATCATTTACCATACATTGGAATAAGTTATTCAATGCCCCATCAAAATTCTGTTTTCATGTCAGCCCCTTAAGCTTGTTGCTGTACACCAAGCTCAAAAGCCTAGTGATCAGATCAGTGATCGTCATGTGCGGATCAGAACAAGGGACCTCCAACGGTTTGGTGCCTCAGTCAGTGGATACTAAATGAACATTCATGTGGTGAAACACCTATTCAAAACTATTCCCAAGGCAGATGTCATGAGAAGATGTTGAGACATTGCCTGGGCAAAAAGCTTTAGGGCTATGCGTTTTAGAGTTACCAGAGGGAGAAGTTCCTAGCAATGAAAAGCCGATCTGGGGGCTTTCCTGGTTTCACCTAAACCAAACTAAGGAGGTTAGTAATGTTAATATTGTAACCAACCATAAAACATTTCTATCTTTTAATTCCTCACAGTGCCTCCGTGTTGCAAGTTCCGATGTTTTTAATGGCAGGGAGTTGTAGTCTAATCGGACAAACAGGGATGTGCGTGAAACAACAATAAAAGGGTAAAAAAATACAATATAATAAGGATAAACATAAAAAAGAAAAAAACACACGACACGCATCCCGACGCATGTGTTTTAAGTGGTCTCACACCGTGCCGTCTCACCAACCGTAAGCACACCAAGCAAAGAGGGCATGTTAAAACTACTACTGGAACACCCAATCACACTTGTCTAAACACACTGGCCGTCGTGCCAATATCCGCGCGTAACCTCTTCTGTTTACACTCGTCCAACCAAAACACAACACACGACCTCTGTCGATACTTCACGCCTCCAAGCTTTACACGCGACCTTCGCCACACTTCAGTAAACACTACTAACTCACGAGATTATTCTCTCAACACTCCTGGGAAAACAAAAAAAATACCTCAAACACTCCTGGGATAAAAACCATTTAAAAACTAGAACCGGTTCATTTATAATACTTCACGCATAACATTCTAGAAAACTTTCCGGCTTGGGACTAAATAAAGTAAGATTTCCAATATTACAACTACAGTAAAAACCCGCATTGTCAAGGAACCTACTTTTTTATTATAGTTTGGCAAAACAGATTCCGTTATAGTTTGGGGTATTTACTGGCATTTTAGGCTAAGTAGGTTCTTAATTAGGTTCTTAATTTTTACGGAGTAGAAAATATTATAATATATGGTTTGTTCTTCATTATAAACTGTTATTTTATAGAATAAATGCTTATAATCAAGAACAAACCAGTTTCAAAAAAATAAAACCAGTTTCAAAAAAATAAACCAGTTTCAAAAAATCAAACTGATTTGAACATACAAATGATACATTCTTTTAATTGTAGCAGAATTGCTTTATAACAACAGTTCACATTTGACATACATTGTGCATTTTTAGTTTCACAGTGCAATTTTTTGATCTCTAAAGACAACCCTTTTGGTAAAATATTATAAATAAAATAGTTTAACCCCACATATAAGAACCTGTTGGAATTTTTTTGGCTAAACAGGTTCTTATATTTTGGGGTATTAAAGTAGCCAAATTTTCTGCCAGGAGGTTCTTACTTTGCTAGGTTCATTAAACGCGGGGGGTTTTACGTTGTTATTTACAGCAACAGAGGTAAACAACTAAAAATACAATGTGATGCGACATAAGCGCTGCGAACAGGACTCCCAGCGAGGTCGGAAAAAAAAATTCGGCAAGCGAGGGTTAGCGGGACGAGCCGAGAACGGCTCTGGTGAGGAGGGATGTGCGCAGGGAGCCTGTAGACATTCCATTGATGCCGCCGTTCCATGATACCAGTTCCTGGTATCAAGATCTGATTGGTTGAATCAATGACTGTTGACAGCTCTGAGATAAGAAATTGACAGATCTTGACAACTGCTAGTAAATTAGCATAATTCTTGCCGTGACCGTCAACAATGGCTTCCGCGTGCAATACACAGTTCTTCGACAACGAATTTGAAGCAGCTTTAAGTAATTCTTTGCAACATTTACGTCATATCTCTGGTTTGAAAGGTGAGCAGAAGCTATGCCTGGAAACTGTGGCGTAGAAGCGCGATGTTTTCGGAATTCTACCAACGGGAAGAGCCTAATTTTTCAATTGCTGCCGCGTATGATGGTAAATAAAATAGACAGGCCAAACGCGACTCCTACGGTTCGTGCCATTTGTAGATTTGCCGTTTATTTTCGGTCTTTCAACCTTTTTGTCGCTTCACTCTTGTTCATGAAAGGCATTTCGTATTGTGTTATAAGGAGAAAACTAGAGCCATTAGATCGTGCTTGGCGGCAAATTTTAAGAAGTCATAGGTCTGCATGATTCCCGCTGTTATCTGCGTGTTGCTTCGTTGAGTTTGACACCTCTATAATTTGCCATGTGTTAGTGTATTGTTTTGGCTCATTTCTATTGCAAGATTTGTGTTTAAGTCTCCAAGTATTTGCCTTTAAGGGACAAAACATGACATTTACTGCGAACGTGTTGCTTACTCGCATTCTATACTGTGACGCCGGGCCCGGCTATGATTAGAACTGTTTGCAAGTTCAGTAGGTAGATTCTTATCACGGGTGCCATATGCTTTACTTCGAGAAAGCTATAGGCTTGTCTAGAGAAATTCTAATGTTTCTTGCAGCTATCTGATCGAGCTTATGTTCCTGGAGCTCGATGTATAGGTTTATTTCTCCTTTGATTGTTCTAGTACCACAGGATTAAATTTAACTCATTACGCGCAAGTCTGTCGACTGTGTTGCGTGTTGTATATGGCATTGTTCGGCTTAGTTCTGATTGTAGACCTCTTACTATAAAACTTGCCGCCTAGCACGATCTAACGGCTCTAGTTTACTCCTTTTCTCGTAGGAGTCGTGTTTGGCCTGTCTACTTTATTTACCATCTATTACGGTAGACTGTTATAAAAAGCCGATTCATCAGCGCGGGGAAGCCCATCTATTTTGACAGGTTTAATTACCTCCTTGACAGATATGTAACAGGCTAATCACCAAGGGGCGGCACGGAACATTGAAAACAATGTCTACAGGCTCCCCTGCGTCCCACTCGCTTCGCTCGCGGAGTCACGACGCTTCGACTCCCACTCGCTTGCCGAATTTTTTTTCCGACCTCGCTGGGAGCCTGTTCGCAGGCTAGATGCGACACTAATGAAATATGCTAGAAGATTCAAGACGAAATTAGCATATTCGCGAATCCTCCAAGTACTAGTCACGCAATAATTTTTCGTAACACTCCGTTTTAATTGAATCCTTTCCTTATAATTATTTAGATGGTCGAAACAATGAAACCTTCGTATAGATAGCGAGAAGAAACGTGTCGAGAAAAAGACCCTTGTTGGAGAAAACCTGGCAAGTGAATTTGTTCCCATGGAGCACCATGACAAGCAAGGAAACAAAATTGTGACTATCATGAAGGAGACCCCATATGCTTATGTGGTTGACCTGAGGGCAAGATTTTAGACTTCGCGGAAAGTTGTTACAGGTATAACTATTTTTTCATAACTGGGTAGCAATGTATAAATTTATTATGTATTTGAGTACTAACTTCACATATGCCCTGTTTATTTCCAGTACTGGTCTGCTGACTTGGCATGAGGGTATCATTCCTGAAGATAAAATCTTTGTGAAGTTGGGAGGTGACCATGGTCAGAAATCGATGAAACTAGCATTTCAACTGGCTAATGTTCCACATCCAAACTCTACAAAAATACTGTAGTGTTTTCTCTCTATGAGGCTAAAGACACTAGAAACAACCTCAGGGTTGTGACTCAGTGTTACAGGAAACAGCTGGAATCTCTTGTGCAGACTAAGTGGCAGTAAGTAACAACAGTCAGAATTCATTGCAGTTTGGCTGGCAATCTTGGATCACTGTTTCATGAATGCAAAAGAATGAGTTAGGAACCTTTGCATGCAATTGAATTTGGCTAAACAAGTCACATAAATGTGACTGTACATGTACTCATCTTTACTGCACTCTTGTTATTTGCACAAGTTAACTATTTGCTTATGGTGATAAGACCATTCACCTTTTCCTGTTTGGTGACTACGAGTTCATTTGTAAAGTGATGGGGATTTCAGGAGCAAGTGGTAATGTGAACAAAATTTCATTACAATAGCACAAATTAACTAAAAGTAAACAAACGGTACCATGTATATATGCTAACATTATTGCAAAACTGTTCAAATAGGTCTGTGTCAATGCATGTGGTGCACAATCCTTGCTGTTGGGATGGAATGGACAAAAGACCAGAGAGGCACAGTTACAGCCAGAACACTGCAGCACCTTGAAGACCAACTCAAGGAGTTCAAGGACAAAGGACAGGGTGACTTGAGAAATGCTAGAAAGTTTTTCAATGTTATACACAAGCCCTTAATCAGCATACCTATAGATCACGTCAGAAACTTTTTAACTAGTCATCAACAACTTCAGTATGCTTATCCTAGCTATCCATTAAAATAACAATGTTCTCACAACTTTTTTATTCAATAATTTTATATAGATATGTATCCCTGGCCTTCACATCACCCTTGGAGTGTTCTTAAAGTTCTTTGACCTTCTTTCCGATGAATGTACTGAACTTGAACTAATGATGGCTGCAAAGGAAGCTGAAAGTAAAGGAATTCCACCGCAATCACAATATGGTGAGTATGTCAGGCCTTTTGACAGAGTGTGTGGGTGCGGAACTGCACAATTCGGTCAAACCCGCACAACAACGCACAATTCGAGAAAATTTACAAAATCCTGCACAATACGGAGATGTTTAGTTGAAATTGTAATTAAAACGGGTATTTCTGTTTAGTATCAAGATTTCTAGAATATTTTTAGACTTTTTTCAGACTATTTACCTTCAAAAAACAACTGGTGGATTGCATTATCCAAAATACAAGGCGTTCTTACGGTAGACGGCGCTGTCCTGGGCACTAGTCTACTTCTAACCCTATTTTTCATTGGCGGTTTGTGCCTATTGTTTTCAAATAACGAATCACAGGTGTTGTTAAATAAGGGGGCTGGCCATGTGGCTTTTTCATGTTAAGTGAAAATAAATCTTTCTTTCTTGGCATTTACAGGACGGGCAGTTTGTCGGATATTATAATTTTTGTAAATCGTAGTGGAATAAGAAAACACGGCTTCCATTGACAGTAGCTTTTACTCGCGAACTCAAATTGATTTAGGTTTTTCTAGAAAAATTTGTAGTCAAGAGTATGTAGCTGATGAAATATTTAAGTAGCCGGCAAAATTTGGTACGGAAAAGTTCTTGACAAAAAAAAGGACAACCATACGGCCTTGAACATAACGCCAGCTGACAGGGTCAGAAATTATCCAAAGCGAACGCTTCATGCAGGCGACGGCTTCTTTTCTGCTCGACATGTAACATCGTTATCGATCACACCAGGAAACACAAATTGACAAACATTTGGAGTCTGCTGCAGACATCCGGAAAGCACAGAATGCTACGGGAAAGCAACAGACACTCAAAACAGCCTTCAGGTCAAAGACTTCGCCACAGGTTGAAAAAGTAAAGATCTGCCAAGCCTGGATAAAAGTCTTTTGTGCAGCTAACATCCCATTGCACAAGCCTGACAATGAAGAATTGCAAAATTTTCTCCAGGCTAAGGTTACAAATGGTGGGGCGATACCTAAATGCCCTGAACTACATGATTATTACCTTTTTGACATGAATGAAGTGGAAAAGTCTTAGCTCAAGCGACGTGTCAGAGATAAAAAGGTAACACTGGTTGTGGATGAGCTTAGTGAGGACCAACACGGATACGTTCTGGATATAATTGCCATTGTTGTAGACTTAAACGAACTTTCTGCACAAGGAAACTGCATTGCATACCTGCTTGATACTCATTTTTTAAGCGAGACCAACAACAAAACCGTATAACAGGCAATTGTAAGATCTGTCAACAATTATAACAGACTTCGACAATGTTTGTGTTATTAATTCTGATAACGTTTCTTACATGAAGTAAGCGTTCAAAGACACACTGTCTTGCTTATTTCCCCTCTCAGTGCACATTACCTGCAACAGCTACATTGTTAGTCTCGCGGCCAAAGATTTCAAGAAAGCGTTCATGGAACTGAACGAGTTTCTTAAGAGCTTTCGTAATCTCTTCTTTATACTGAGTGGAAGAAAAAGCAGGCTTCTAAATTTCTTGCAAAAGCACACTGGAGAAAGTGCAAGAATGCCGCCAAATCCAAATACCAAAAGCTGGAGCGCGTGGTTTGATTCAGCTCTCTATCACGCTGATCGTTACTTTTTTTCGCGAGTTTACCAGCAAGGAACTGAGCTGAGGAAGAAATATTGTCAGCAACTCTCTTCTTCGGCTTGAGGAAATGTAGAATACCAACTTTATAAAAAGCTACACATCCAGCTTAACTTGGTTAAGGTCAAAGGAACCAACCTGATGGTTTACTTGAATATTTCCAGATGAGAATCAGTTTTGCAGCTAAGATTTGTGGATAGAAATTGCACTATTTTTTTGCATACTCCACTATTTTCAAAGGCAAATAGTTGCCCAGTCGGTTTTTTACATTGGCAGCTATGTCGGCCATGACGGAAGAGTGCTTAACAACACCCTCCGACTCAGTACTTCTGGAATCTGTTACAGACAGCAGCAACAGCCCGACGGTTGTCCTGAAAAATCTTACCACCACGTTGTCTTAATTAAGCGAGGCTTCCCAGGCACAATCAGCAGCATTGGTGGACTTAAAGGAAGATATCCTCCTCCAAGGTGATGCAGCTGGACCAAATCCCGACAGACCAGCCGATTCACTGGACATCACTCAGATCACAGCAGTTGTCAATGACTGCAAGCACAATTCAAGTGCAAACACAACGCAACAAACAATAAGGCCTCTGACATCTGCTCCTACTTGGAGTCTCAGGGCCACAACAATATAGTAGATAGCCTGATCCAGGCTTACCTACCCAACACCAGAACATCCCCGGCTATTGAGGGAAAAATTTCCACCCTCGTCAACATGCTCCCTGGTGGCCTCTCGACCGACATGGTCAGAGAGTGCCGACAAATATTCACCACCAAATAATGTCAAGTGTCTTAACATCACAATAGTTTATGAAGAGGTTTCGAATTTGCTCCCACGTCGGAGCTGAACACAGGCTCCCCAAGCTCTAAATATGTGGTGTATGCGACAGCTTGTGTATATAGAGAATTGCATGGGAAAATCACCGATCGTAAAAAATTGTGTAAATAACTATCTCATTTGAAATAAAGTTTTCCTACCTCAAATGTGTCGCGAACTTGTCTCTTGTGCCGAGCCAGTCTGACGCCGTTTAGTGACGTTATTTGAAACTGTTACTCCTTCTAAAAGAATGGAAAGGCAGACCACTCCATACATCACTGGCCAGACATCACTCCACAAATCACTTTCTCCTCAACAGTCCCAAATCGCAATAAAAATAACAGTTCCATCAAGTCCAATAAATTTCACTCCAAATGCGTGTTTCGGCGGCGGAAAGACTCGTGAAGAACAAAAAATTTGCATTAAAATTCACCTCTTCGGCTTTCCTGAGACCCTTGTGACCAGACTTGCGATGATGGCCGCTCACAATGTGGTTTCATGCTCAACTCTGATTAGTCCATTTGAATTTGAGCGCACACGGACAGCATGACCCTCCACCGGAGGGAAACATACATTTTGTTGCGAATCCACCACTAGCGCTCCCAAGGGCTATTTTCTGACACCTGTATAGTTAGCAATAGCCAATCACAGCTGTGCGTACATTTAAAATTTTTGCAGTTCACTTCGGATATGTTTAAATATGTCTTCCCTCGTAAAAACGAAGGTAGGGACCTTAAGCAAACCACGATGGTTTGGCAATGGCAACATTGCAAAACAAAAGGTTTAATGAGCAGGGGCCGGTTCCTGAAAGGAGGAATAAGTTATACCAGGTATAAACAGTTATTCCAGGGATAAATCTGCTATTCTAGGAAGAACTATACCAGGAATAAAAATAGGTTCCCGGAAGCACTATCCTTATTCTTGGAATAGCTATTCCAGGGATAAGTTTTTTCAGCAAAGGGGATTCCCACCTGACAAATAGGTTTTCGCAGGAAATTTAGTGCAATGTGCACAAGCTGCCTTGGGTTAAAGCACTGCAAAGTGAGTGAAGGAGGATATTTTTCTGTATCTGTGTTAACATGGACTCAGAAGAGCATACCAGAAACAGTACAGAAAAAAGAAAAAGGAAATAGTCTGGGAGCAAATTTCATAAAATAAGGTCCTGTGTGAAGTTCGTGCTGAAAGCAAGCACCTAGTGTAAAAGTGTTCATTAGGACCTACTAAACATAAAAAGTTTTAGTGCCAGCTTTGCAACTTGCTCAGACGGTTTTAAGGGGGGGTTAAATTCTGACCCATGAAATCCAGTGTGAAAACGAGGCTAAAACACATAATTCCTCATAACTTTGTCAATAACAGACGAAAATACCCCAAACTTGGTCACATGATTGGGCATGATCCTCCCTGTTGATTTATGCTAATTTACATAGGTAATGTGACCTTACGCATGAAAGCAAGGTTGAAACACATAATTTACTATAAATTTGTAAAAAAAAATCCTTATCATGCCAAACTTGCTCACCTTAGTCAGTTAGACATCTTGCATCGATTGGTGCCACTTTGTAGTGTCACGTGACCCCATACATGGAAACAAGGCTGGATTGCAAAACACGCCAAAGGTGAACACATCATCCAGGACAATAACGTTGACTCATTGTAATGCATATTAGTGCTGTATGTATAGCATTTGAATAAAACAAAAATAAAAACTAAAAAGGTGTAATAATGTATTTCGTGTGGCTTATATAACTTTATTATGAGCGATTTCTACAATCCTATTTCGCACAAATTCCTGTGGATTCTTAACCTAGGGGCCTGGGTGACTGTGAGCCTGAACTATTGGTCAGCAGTACTTACAGTCATCACAGTGCTTGTAGTATGACAGATTTTGGCCAGTCTAATTCCCCTTTAGATTTTAAGCTATGTGTAATCCGCCAAGAAAAAGTACAGCCAATCTTGTTGAAAATCCAACTTCCCATCAAAAGCTTTAGAAGCCATCAAAGAACATTCAAAGTACGAGGACTTCAACTTGAAAACATTGTGGCTTGTGCTTAAAGATCTACCACTAGAAGAGATTAAAGAAAAAGCAACATGGCATAGGTCGTGCTACCAAGAAACCATCCACTGAGGAAAGATCAAGAGGGTAAAAGAGAGGTTTCAGAGAGAGGTTAGAGGGCCAAATGAAGCTTGAAGAAAGACAAGTGAATCGCTTCAGGTAATTGCTAGGTGTAATGGCTTATAACTTAACCTTTTTATTTTATTGTGTTTTTCATCTTGGAATCACTGAAAAGGTAATGACATCCTTGACATCTCAAAACATTTCATTTCATTTCACTAAACAAGGTGTTCTTACAAGGTCGAAAACCGTCCCTTATGACAGCAATCTGTGCTTCTTTTGTGAAGAGAAAGCGAAGTACCAGAACCCTCTGCATTTGGTGTCAACATCATCTGCTGGTAGCTCTCTTGATAATGCAGTAAAGCAATCAAAGGATCCTAAACTGCTCGTGAAGGTCTCAACAGCTCTAGACAGCACTGACGCTCATGCCATTGATATCAAATATCATAAAAGCTGCTGGGCAAAGTATGTGACTGGGGTCCTGCGTAAAACTATCAAAGATGACTAGGAAAGGTCAAGAAGTGAGACAGCAGCTAAGCTGGAGTTTT
>JAHPZR010012822.1:0-15000 GCA_019787425.1 Platygyra sinensis | reverse complement strand
GGTGAGCAAGTTTGGCATGATAAGGATTTTTTTGACAAATTTATAGTAAATTATGTGTTTCAGCCTCGCTTTCATGCGCAAGGTCGCGTGACCTATGTAAATTAGCATAAATCAACAGGGAGGATCATGTCCAATAATGTGAGCAAGTTTGGTGTATTTTTGTCTATTATTAACAAAGTTATGAGGAATTATGTGTTTTAGCCTCGTTTCCATGCTGGATTTCATTGGTCAGAATTTAAACCCCCCCTTAAAAGCTGTCTGAGCAAGTTGCAAAGCTGGCACCAAAACTTTTCATATTTAGTAGGTCCTAATGAACACTTTTACACTAGGTGCTTGCTTTCAGCACGAACTTCACACAGGACCACATTTGCTCCCAGACTAAAACCAAATTTTACTACCCGAGAGTTGACAATAATTACAGAAAACGTGAAGCAAATAAAGGCACCAAGTTTACCGACAATGTGACTAATGCCCCATTCACACCAAAGCTTAAACATGTTTAAAAGCTTTTTATTTAAACACGATTTAAAATTGTTTTCTTTATAAAAGCTACTTACTAATGTTTTCTCAATTCAAATTCAGCTCAAATCAAAAAACATGTTAAATTTCATCTAAATCCTGCATAAAAGCCTGGGTTGCAGTTTTTCTTTAATAGTTTTCATTTTTCTAAACCTGGTCTAATTAAATATGTTTAGTTGGTGTGAATGGGGTATAATAAAATCAAAACTGAAACATGGAAAGCCATTTTTTACCACAATTGCTGCTAATCTCGCAATCTGATTGGCTAATTGGCCGTTGAAGAGTCTATACTACGCTGCTCGCGTCAATGTGTCACGCAATGCCTTTTTTAGCTCGCACTCTGAAGAAAAAAATTTTCTTTGACGTTGATATTGTGGAAAAAAAAATCGAAATGTGGTTTATTGTGGTCTGCACTCTTATCGACAACAAGTACTTGTCATTACTATTTTCCCTAACATTTTTTTCATATTGTTTCCGCATATTAAGCCAGTTTGCAAAAGTTTTTGAAAGGAAAGTCTGACGCATACAAGCAGCTCATTTGCATAATGCAGCACGTGCACTTTCAAAACTGATTACGAGTGGTGTTTCTCACTAGAACATCGGACAACAAATCGGCAAGGTAAGTTATGGAGTCTCTACAAAAACGGAATCTTGCCTTGATGTCGCTCTCGCTTAAGTATTCGTCTAAATGTGCATTAAAAAGCCTACAACGCCGTGGTCTGGCGCGTCTTGCATGAGCAAGACGACCAAACAGCAACAGGTGGGCCAGTCTTGTTTTTGCAGATTTATCCCTGAAATAGCAATTTATTACTACCTTGCAAGGTGTAATAAATTTATTCGAGATTTATTCCCTGAATAACGCTATTCCTTCTTTCAGGAACAGAATTTATTCCAGGGATAAAGTTATCCTTGAAATAAGGCGCATTTATCCCTGGAATAGACTTGTTTCTCCTTTCAGGAACTGGCCCCAGAACAATAGTTGTGCGTGTGCACGTGTGTTATAAATCTTTGTACATTTCGTTGCCGTTCTCTGCCAAACAACAACGTGAAATGACCAAGTTTTGTGTATTTTCGAGAACCTAGGCCACGACGGCAAAGATTTTGGATTTCCTAATGGAAATGATCACTGCCTGGCAGATTTAGTTTGAGCAGTTTTTTAGACAGATTTGCAGTCTAAATGGGTTTAAATAAACATAGCTGTGATTGGCTATTGCTAACTATACAGGTGTCAGAAAATAGCACGTGGGAGCCCTAGTGGGGGACTTGGGACAAAATGTACGTTTCCCACCAGTGGAGGGTCGTGTTGTCCGTGCGCGCTCAAATCCAAGTGGACCAATCAGAGTTGAGTATGAAACCATGTGGCGAGTGGCCGTCATCGCAAGTCTGGTCACAAAGGTCTCAGGAAAGCCGAA
The DNA here is from genome assembly GCA_019787425.1 of Platygyra sinensis. Classification (NCBI taxonomy): domain Eukaryota; kingdom Metazoa; phylum Cnidaria; class Anthozoa; order Scleractinia; family Merulinidae; genus Platygyra; species Platygyra sinensis. The sequence goes on along the minus strand of JAHPZR010012822.1, from coordinate 13,069 downwards.
GAGGTGAATTTTAAGGCCAATTTTTCGTTCTCCACGAGTCTTTCGGCCGCCGAAACACACGCATTTGGAGCGAAACTTATTTGACTTCATGGAACTGTTATTTTTTATTGCAATTCGGGACTTTTCCCGTTCAGGAGAAAGCGATTTGTGGAGTGACGTCTGGCCAGCGATGTATGGAGTGGTCTGCCTTTCCATTCTTTTAGAAGGAAGAGTAACGGTTTCAAATAACTTCACTAAACGGCGTCAGAATGGCTCCAAAATTGGCACAAGAGACAAGTTCGCGACACATTTGAGATAGGAAAACTTTATTTCAAATGAGATAGTTATTTCCACAATTTTTTACAATCAGTGATTTTCCCATACAATTCTCTATATACACAGGCTGTCGCATACACCACATATTTAGAGCTTGGGGAGCCTGTGAGCTGAACAGTGGATTTAGCATTCCAAAAAGTACAGGAGTTTTTGTTGCCTGGCTTATCTGTGCTGTGTACTGTGGGTGGCAAACTTGTTAGCTCAATTCAATCTGGGGACACGCCAAATGTGCTCTTTTGGTCAATACGCACTACAAGCTGAACATGAAGAGATGAAAATTAATTAAACTGGAATAAACCTTCCTTATACGCAACTTTGCAAGGAAGAGATTAAAACAACATCTAAGTTGTTTGGAGATGATCTCCGAAAACACTTCAGATATGGAGGAACTGAAAAAAGCGGAGATACAGATGCAAAAATCCTTAAGTACCAGCACATCATGCCAGGGCTACAAGGCTCCTAAGCAAAGGCTCAAAATGCCACATTCTGCAAAGCCTTATGCTAGGGCACATGGGCAATTTGGCACAGAGAAGACAAATTCCCAACAATATTTTTTGGCCAACAGCCGGGCACCAAGGGGTGCCCACACCAAACAACACACTCCAATAAGGAAGGATCAATGAAAGACAAGGTGAGAGAACAAGTAACATCTATGGTGTTTCGTTGCGAACAAAATATCCCCATCATAAAATAAGAAATGGAAAACACAAACATTCTTCCAAAAGGAGTGAATCTGTTCAATTGTATAAATACTAAGTCGAGTATTCTAAAGAGTCTATTAAAAATACAAAATTCGAGGTTGAGAAAAAATTAAATATGAAGTCCAAAGAAAAAAAATGAAATTGAGAAAGTAAAAAAAGAACACCTTGGGCTTCGTGTTTATTTTCAACGAAGATGTTAAAAAATTAAACATCCAGGTTGAAAATAACAATGAAGTCGAGGAAACAATTCCAAGTCATGTATGGGCACATACAGTACCGCTCAAATGTAAGTTACCACCTTCTTGAGAGACGCGTCTCGCTTCTCTTCGAGACGCATCTCGTTTCATTCAAGTCATTTCTCGTTTCTCGCGAGTGCACTGCAAGTACCAATGCTTTGCATTGTGGTAACACACAAAGCCAACGTTCGAATACAGTAAAGTGAGTGTTGAGTATTACGAACTTGTGTTTCCGATTTGCATTTTAGGTGGTGAGATTAGGAAATGATCATCCTTTGATATTGTGACCAAACTTAAAAATAACAAAGCCAGACTTCTTACACATCGGCTTATATTAGTTTTCGTATCACTGTAGATGTAAATTAAACACTATTAAAGTTCGCGATCGACGCTGACTTGAATCAGAGACACGCTTGTGTTTACACTGTCCTTGAAGCCCTATAATTTTGCGAAAGCCCGGCATAAGAGACGACTGTCACGCAGTAAAAAAATAAATTGAAAAACATCCAGTGGAAAACGTTAAGAAATTGCGATATTATGGAAGATAAATAAGGAACTTCCCCAAGCTTTAGGTTTGTGTGTCTTCCCAAATTTCAGATTTTCGTCAAAATGTTTCGCAGAATCGATTTCAGATCTTGTGAAAATGTTTTAACAATGCTATCTGCCTAATCCTGCCTCTCTACATAAGGATGAATGACTTGTTTACATGGCAAAGCAAGTACATGTATCTTTTCGAAAGAAACTGCATGAAGTATGAATGTTATTTTGTCGCATGATTCGGTACTGATTTACTTATAGTTGTGGAAAGATCAAAAGATATAATGCATGTGAAAATTCTCCGAAGTTTAGTGGCCTCGGCTGGGATTTCAAGCCAAGGAGCAGCAGTCACACTGTTTGCTCCACCCTGATTGGATACATTCTTTACAATCATCCAATCAGCGTGGAGTAACAGCGTGACTGTGGATGAGCTTTCCAGAATGTCACAAACAGTATTAAACCCAAGTCGTTCGAACACAGCATAAAACGGAGTGAACAGTTTATTGTGTCGACCTCAGTACGTGTTTTAAAATAGAAAAGTTTTAAGCCCATTAGCCTTTGGCAAAATACTCTAATCTAGAAGCTCATGTTAACTATCCCTCTATAATTGAGTCTAAATATATCAATTTTGTTTCATTACGCGTGTTTGTGTCTTGTGTCTTTCGGTTTCCCAGAGTTTTATTCAAGCTCAAGCTACTCCGTTGGAAAAAATCATCAGCCGTTCGAACAGCTTGAGCTATCCGTTCGAGAAAATTCATCAGCCGTTCGAACGGCTCGAGCTCTGCGTTCGAAATAAATCATCAGCTATTCGAACGGCTCGAGCTATCTGTTCGAGAAATTCATCAGCAGCTCGAACGGCTCAAGCTATCCGTTCGAGAAAGTAATTCATTGACCGTTCGAATGGCCCGATTAAAAAAAAATTTTTTCGAAGCTGTTACATTTCACGAACAGTCGTCACGTTTCTGTTCTTTGTTTACCTTGGCTTAATTGATCACATTCCTGTCACAACTTTTCTCGCGAAAAAAATTAAAAAAACACCGCTCTTCAAAAATCATGTTTTCTCACTAAAAATTTATTGAGGAGCATATAAAAATTTATATGCGTTTGAAAGGTCAAGAATATGACTTTTCCTGGCTATTGTTTTTCTTCGAGGTGAACATAAAGCTCAGATTACGAGGTCACACCGAACCCATGCGTTACACAAACTATCTTCAAAACTCTACGTTTGAAGCAAAATATCACTCGCGCGTTGACAACTACCACAAATTGACATCCTTATCAATCCAGCTTCATCACTTTAAAATTTCAGCAAAATCGAACAACACCAGAAGAAGTTAATTGATCTTTCGTATTTCATTCAATAGCCGAGTTCACTTACATGAAGGAGCGGTCGCTCTACATGTAGGAACCGAAAACCACACATAGCGCCGTTTTGGTCCAAAAAAACTTCAGGATTATTGCTTGGGAGCCGAAACTTTGAATGGGAACATCTTTTTCGAACTTTTCTGAGGTGATTTAGGCGAAAAAATGACCTCTGACAGCTACAAAAGAGAACGAAACGAAAGCCAGAGCAGACAGCATAATGAGTCAATAATTTATTCACGCGTGTGAATCGAAAAATGTCTCAAAATAACTTTAAGATTGAGACAGAGATAAAGGCCTTAAACCACAACAGTTTAGCAACAGTACATTTTCGTCGCTTGTTTCTGAATTAGAAACTGGGTTTGCTTTGTTTTCTTTTTCGGTGACATGGAGAAATTTCACTGTTTACAAATTATTATGTGTCATGTGTCCCGGAGTCCCAGACCCGCGGTGTGGTAGCGGCATGAAATGAGCTTGTTTGAAATGGCTTTTTCTGTCCGCATTGTACACAGGAAAGAATGTAAGAAGTTCGCTTCTGTAGGCGACTTTCAAGCTTTCTTGATTACCGTATGTTTAGCTCAGCTAGCAGATGACTTTTTTTTTTCTTTCAAACGGTTTTCAAACAGCTTCTAAACGGAATTTCGTTCGAAAACGGAAAGCCAATAAAGCGCGTTTTTGCGTGAAAGGTCATTAGCCGTTCATCCCTTCAACCTTATCTGTTCGAAAAAATTCATTTGCCGTTCATCCGTTCAACCTCATCCATTCGAAAAAATTCATTAGCCGTTCATCCGTTCAACCTCGTCCATTCGAAAATTTCAATAAGCCGTTCATCCGTTCGATCTCATCCGTTCGAAAATTTTCGTTTGCCGTTCATCCGTTTGACCTCATCCGTTCGAAAATTTTAATTAGCCGTTCATCCGTTCACGTTACCGTTTCGGATGGCTTGCCTAGCCGTTCGTCACCCGTTCGCTTGCCGTTCCGTTCAGCGCCAGCGTTCGGCGAAATTATCACGGAAGTTAGATCTTTGCATTTGTAGCTCACAGAAGTGTCTAACATTTCGCTGTTTCTGTTACATTTTTGTCGTTCGTAACTTGTTTGAAAATATCACGTTGCCGAAAACCTACTTTGTATACGAACGTTCAATATATTTGTTCGACATGAATAGAGCAATCAATCAATACACAGCGTATCTTACAGTGTACATTCCATCGCACTTTTTGTTGATGCTTAAAAGTGAGTATAGTAGCACCGTCTTTGATATGCGCGCTGGCTTCTTGCGAGTATACATATATATTCCAGACTAAATGCTTCAGTGATTCTCGAGCGACACGAGACGCGTCTCGAGAGAAACGAGACGCGTCTCGCGAGAAACGAGACGAGAAGTGGTAACTTACATTTGAGCGGTACTGTATATTGTACCAAAATATATATTTCATACATATATGCTTGACTTACTTGGGGTGCTTGGCTTAATTGAGGTGCTTTGCTTCCTTGAGATGCTTTCAAGACCTTTTGACCTCCTTCAGTACACAATCTAAAACAAAGACAGTAGATATGATTGCCTTACTGTGGTCCACAACTGTGAAAAATTCTAGTTTTATCGAGGATGAACCCAGACTTAATACCATGGGCATGGATTTGACCTCTCAACATGCAGAAAATTTGCATAGAAATCTATCTGGTTTTAACCTGGAATTGAATAAAGACATAATTGATGGTAACAGCATTTTTTTAAAATCAGTGGCTAGACAAATATCCAAATATTTGGGCGTATGGAAAACCCAGAAATCCACTACTGGAACCGGAACCCAAAAAAAATATGAATGCTTCAAGTATGGAAGTTTGATTAACATCAATCTCCTCCTCCCTGGTCTGCATTCCTCGCGTGCAAGATGGATATGCAGAGCTTTTTTAAGAAAGGGTACAACTACAAAGAATGTAGACGATACCATTCTTTTCAGTTAAATTGAATTTGGGATGATGCTCTTATTATACAAAACATATTTGCTTTTGTTTGTAGGTCACAACAAACCACAGGGGAATTGGTTGAAATGTGAATATGTCTGAAAATTTGACTTTGCTATGCGTTAAATTTAACTTAAGCTAGAGTCTATTTGGGAACAGCCGATTCAGTGTATTCCAGGACTTATGTTTTTCATATACTTATGCGAGTAACAACCGAAGAGTTTGTTTTTGGCTGGTGAAAGTATAGGAGCATAAATACGTACGAGATCATTCTGAACAAAGAAACTGTAAAACTTTTTGTGTGGTTACATGTTTTGGTTTTTTTAAAATTAATATTCCTTGTCAGGTAAAGTCAAAATACCTTTGGACACAAAATGCATATCCAATGCAAAAACAATATTCGCTCTTTAGAAGAAAGGAGGTAATGGTGTATATAGTTTTGGTGGTTAACTTGCACATGATTATCGAATTTTGTCTTTTGCAATTGAACAGATCACTCCTTTTGGGAAGAATGTTTGTGTTTTCATTTCTTATTTTATGATGGGGATATTTTGTTCGCAACGAAACACCATAATGTCTTGTTCTCTCACCTTGTCTTTCATTGATCCTTCCTTATTGGAGTGTGTTGTTTGGTGTGGGCACCCTTGGTGCCCGGCTGTTGGCCAAAAAATATTGTTTGGGAATTTGTCTTCTCTGTGCCAAATTGCCCATGTGCCCTAGCATAAGGCTTTGCAGAATGTGGCATTTTGAGCCTTGCTTAGGAGCCTTGTAGCCTGGCATGATGTGCTGGTACTTAGGATTTTTGCATCTGTATCTCCGCTTTTTTCAGTTCCTCCATATCTGAAGTGTTTTCGGAGATCATCTCCAAACAACTTAGATGTTGTTTTAATCTCTTCCTTGCAAAGTTGCGTATAAGGAAGGTTATCCAGTTTAATTAATTTTCATCTCTTCATGTCAGCTTGTAGTGCGTATTGACCAAAAGAGCACATTTGGCGTGTCCCCAGATTGAATTGAGCTAACAAGTTTGCCACCCACAGTACACAGCACAGATAAGCCAGGCAACAAAACTCCTGTACTTTTGGAATGCTAAATCCACGTTCAGCTCACAGGCTCCCAAGCTCATAAATATGTGGTGTATGCGACAGCCTGTGTATATAGAGAATTGTATGGGAAAATCACTGATTGTAAAAATTGTGGAAATAACTATCTCATTTGAAATAAAGTTTTCCTATCTCAAATGTGTCGCGAACTTGTCTCTTGTGCCAATTTTGGAGCCATTCTGACGCACGTTTAGTGAAGTTATTTGAAACCGTTACTCTTCCTTCTAAAAGAATGGAAAGGCAGACACTCCATACATCGCTGGCCAGACGTCACTCCACAAATCGCTTTCTCCTGAACGGGAAAAAGTCCGAATTGCAATAAAAATAACAGTTCCATGAAGTCAAATAAGTTTCGCTCCAAATGCGTGTGTTTCGGCGGCCGAAAGACTCGTGGAGAACGAAAAATTGGCCTTAAAATTCACCTCTTCGGCTTTCCGGAGACCTTTGTGACCAGACTTGCGATGACGGCCACTCGCCACATGGTTTCATACTCAACTCTGATTGGTCCACTTGGATTTGAGCGCGCACGGACAACACGACCCTCCACTGGTGGGAAACGTACATTTTGTCCCAAGTCCCCACTAGGGCTCCCACGTGCTACTTTTATGTACACCTGTATAGTTAGCAATAGCAATCACAGCTATGTTTATTTAAACCCATTTAGACTGCAAATCTGTCTAAAAACTGCTCAACTAAATCTGCAGGCAGTGGATCATTTCCATTAGGAAATCCAAAATCTTTGCCGTCGTAGGCCTAGGTTCTCGAAAATACACAAAACTTGGTCATTTCACGTTGTTGTTTGGCAGAGAACGGCAACGAAATGTACAAAGATATGAACACACGTGCACACGCACACTATTGTTCTGGGGCCAGTTCCTGAAAGGAGAAACAAGTCTATTCAGGGATAAATGCGCCTTATTTCAAGGATAACTTTATCCTGGAATAAATTCTGTTCCTGAAAGAAGGAAGTAGCGTTATTCAGGGAATAAATCTCGAATAAATTTATTACACCTGCAAGGTATAATAAATTGCTATTTCAGGGATAAATCTGCAAAACAAGACTGCCACCTGTTGCTGTTTGGTCGTCTTGCTCATGCAAGACGCGCCAGACCACGGCGTTGTAGGCTTTTTAATGCACATTTAGACGAAATCTTAAGCGAGAGCGACATCAGGCAAGATTCCGTTTTTGTAGAGACTCCATAACTTACCTTGCCGATTTGTTGTCCGATGTTCTAGTGAGAAACACCACTCGTAATCGTTTGAAAGTGCACGTGCTGCATTATGCAAATGAACTACTCGTACGCGTCAGACAAAAACTTTTGCAAACTAGCCAAACGAGCAGAAACAACAAGAAACTATCAAAAACAGGTTTTGGTTATGATTAAGCATTGTTTGGCAAACTCACAAATTGACAGCTCGATACCGGAGTAAACAGTGTTCTTACATAACTCTACAGAACAAACACAAAAGTTTACGCGTATAACTAGCCGGCGAGCGGATTTTATTCATTCACAGCGCGAAATTAAAGAAATTCTCGACCCTGAAAAACACACCTTTTCCATTCAATCAGAGCATAAAAGTACATAGAAGAGTCCTGCTTCTTCTTCTCTGCCTTATTGCCTTCCATTGCTGTGAAAAATCGGCAAGAGGATCTCGCAACTCTCACTATTTCATCACACAACGTGACAACATTCACGCGAGAGCCAAGACACGTGCGTGGATCAGCGCGGATATATGACGTCAGGATGGCGCAATTTGTTCTAAAAATAGAAAAATTGTCCCATATCATGGGTCCACGAGCATCCCAAGAATTACGGTCTCCGTCCCTGATTATGGCTCCTGCTAACGCTTTAGAAACCAATTCCAACTCTTCCGAAATTAGTCATGTGGTTACTTGTAGTGACGTTTTCTTTCAGTGTTTGCGGATTGGTTTTGGTATAGCAGCAGTGGTGATGAGGGTAGCAGTGGTAAGTGAATTTATTTATGTTTTTGTAACTTTATTCCGTACTGTCAACTGCATTCGTGGGAGGTACGGTGGCCTCATGGTTATGCGCTCGACTCCGCAGCGAGTGATCCGGTTTCGAGCCCTGGCAGGGGATATTGTGTTGTGTTCTTGGGCAAGTTACTTTACTCTCACGAAGCCTCTTTCCATCCAGGTGTAAAAATTGGTACTGGCGAACTTATTGCTGGCGGGAGTAGCAATACCCCTAGTCGCTTCATGCTACGGAAACCGGGATAAGCTCCAGCCTGATGGGCCACTTGGCTCGTATTCAATAGGATTAAGCAAAAAACTCATGCGGTGCGTGATACTGTAGAAAGGTCGTGCATAAGGCTAAAATGTTCTGAAAAGTGCCAATTTGTTCAGATAAAATAAACGTGTCGGGCTTGGCCCTTCTTCCACTTGGCTTGTATACAGACTTTACCAACTTCATTTTCTTATATTGGCCCATGAAGGCACAGTAAAATGATAACAGGAGAACAAAACAAAATCCAAGTTTTCCCTAAGCTCAAAGGATATGGTTTGGCTCACATTTTAAGCATTAAACTGAGGTTTGCCATTCTGATCTGGAGAATGGTATGCTTTGTAAGGACAGTAAATGGTGTGAAATTGATCTGAAAACTCAATGGTCAGAGTGGCATGAAATGTATTGATTTGATAAAAAGTGATCATACATGTAAATAAATATAAGTTGCAAGCATATTATGCTTTGCGTATGCTCTTCCCTACCCCCAAGGTAAATTGTCAATTAATGATCAATGAAAGGTACATTCATTACATATAGGGCAGTTGTTTTTTTGTTGGAGTTATTTAAACGAGAAATGTTTAGTGATCAATTAAAACTGATCACAGTGCTTGGTGACCAAACATGTCTATATTGATCACTTTCTAAACAAACAAATTATTTTACAATGTTTGATCAAATGTTTGCTGACGTTACAATTTTTATCAAACACGATGTAGCACTATCAAGCAAGGTGTTCAATCTTGAAAATGTTTGGTCAACACAATGTTTGATCGTGTTTGATCGCCAAACATTTACCGTTTCGACAGGGCTTAATTAAACCGTCCCTGTAATTCGATCAGACTAAAGTACAGTAGAGAAAATTAGCTCTGAAGCCTAAAACTGTTTCAGGTGTTCAGTCGAGATAAATATTTATGGTGCCGTTCTCACAGTATGGACCCATGATTCTGCTACGGTATTTGTCTCAGAAGGTGATCCGTACAATTTTCGGGCCTCGATTAGTTGTTGCTTCCTTCGGTTTGTGCATTTTTGGCGAACATAAGAAGGCTATAATATCATTTTGCAGTAAAGTTCGTAGTTGATTGTTGAACAATAAACTCTCGCAAATGCAAGATATCCGAGTCAATTTGCAATATTTTTAAAACTGATCGAGTTCTGCTCTTGGACCTCCAGGTGGAAGTAGCAGTGAATGTTTTGCACAGATCTGTAACGGAAATCCTACCAACCGAATGAGAAGTGATTCTCAAGGCGATGGCGCTTATTTAGCTAAAAGGTAAGGTCATTTTCATTGGTGATGCCATCATAAAACAGGTAGATATAACAAGCACTAGAGGCTGCACATGAAAACTTATAAATGACCCGCGATCGTAAACCCGCAAGATCCTTCGCTCCAAACCAATTCCTGATTTCAAACGGAGTGAACACCAGCTTAATGTCCAGGTCGCTGCAAAATGTGCTGACTAATTTCTTAATTTCTGCGTTGTGTTGTTATGGAAAAGGGGGCGATGTACGGTAATTTAAAATACAAATAATCGCCCCTTACGAGCAAAACTCTGAAAGGAATCGGGAGAAAAGTAATTGTTTAGGAATTTTCTTACAATATTATCAATAATGTTAGAAGGGAACAAATTCCTGTTATATTGATGAAACTTATAGACACTTCGTCGCTCCCATCCGTGAACATACAAACATTCCCATATCTTTAAGCACCTGGGAGGTTCTGAAAATTGTCGCTCCCTTTGTTCAGAAATGATTGCTTTAAAATCCTCAACTCTGCTTCAACAAGCATCCGATTAAAAATCAAAGAAGCTAAGCACATCCTTTGGGAGCAGCCGTCTTTAAATTCCGAAGTCAAGCATCTTAATTTATCCCTTTCATAGTAATTAGTCTCTTTTCTTAGCTTAAATAGTTTGATTCCTTTTGTTTGTTTGTTTTTGTTCTCGCCTTCATCCTTAATTATTCTTGTTAATATCTCACTTTGTTGCACTACTTATTGCACAATTTCAATTTATTTCTCATTGTACAGCTGACGATTGATGATGTTTCATCTGAAACATGTTTTGATTAAAAATATGAACTTCAAAAACTTCGTTTGGTTCATCAAAGCAATATCTTACTTCGTGCAGCTACGAAGCCTTGGTATTATTATTATTATTATCATCATTATTATTATTATTGTCATCGGTAAATTTGCAATATAAGAGAGTCTTAAGAGGCGCTAACAAGCTAAAAAGAAATCACAACAATCAACAGTGATTTTGGATTTGTGTTTGCGGCAAACTCGGTGAGGGAAATCACGTGATTATCGCCACACTAAAACGCAAGGCTGGCGTTTTCAAATTCCTCTAGTTTGAACAGCGGTTTGAAACGCTACGTGTTCGTGACGGATTTGTGTGGAGGGCAGGTCTAACGGTAGAGATAAAGCTGATTTTCAAATTTCTCCGGCCTAGTGTGGAAGCTGCCTAAGATAATTAGGAAACCTTATTCTAAAGAGAAAATAACCCCCTTGTTATCTTAATCAGTGAGACTAGCCCGATTGCGCTTTTTAAATACCTCAGATATTTCCTCGACTGTAAGCAAATTTCCCGAGATCTGTTGGCATTCTGAGAAGTGACTTCCTTTATAGGGTATTTTATTTGTCTTTGTTTGTCGCATTGCTTTCTCTTTTATTGGCTTGCTGTTGTTGGTTTTCTTTTTTCTCTGTTTTAAAAAAATATAAATGCTGGACATTGGTGGAGCATTCGAGCCCATGACCTCTCAGATATTTGCAGTTGGGTGCTCTTACCATCGAGTTATTCATAGAATCGTGATGAGCTTGCAAGGTTCAAGTGAGACATGCGCAGTATACATACTGCTAGGATCAGCAACGCTCGAAAGAATCTTAATAATAATCTTGTGAGAGCAGCACTATTTATTCCCAACCTGTATTTATTCATCACATAGTTATATTATAGAGGGAAAACTATAAAGGTTAGGAAACCTGGAAAGATCTTTGCTGCATGTTTTTGTTGGGTATTTTGGAGGTTGATCCTACAGAAAACCTGAAAAAATTACAAAAGCTGGTTATGTGTCATACTCCTAACCAATATAAGCATTGTGATCATGAAATTCATACATACTCTATGAACATAAAACTAGTAGAAATCAAAGATTATGAGAGTGCGTTCGACGCCTTAACTTTAATACAGATACCTTAAGGACGTTCGACATTGAGTTTTTTCCTAAGACTGTACCACTGTAAGATGATAATTTAGTAATGTCAGAAATGTAAAAAAGAAAAAATGGGGGGTCGACGACTTCGTTTTGGAGAGAATATGCCAGGAAGAACACCCTGAATCTGAAAAATTGGGCTTATAATAATAATTTTTAGACAAGGTGCGTTTTCACAAAAGTGGTTTTCAAAACGGTCCTGTAAAAAATAAATAAATAGATAAAAAAGAAAAGATAAGATTTAGAGACATTATTATTACAATATATAAGATAAAAAGATAAAATCGCAACATTACTGTACAGAAAAGTTATAATTTAAAAAGGTAAAAATTAGGGTATTAACAAAATACTACGATAAAAGCTGCACTTTTTTTTTTAAACAATAAAATCGACTCAGTTCCCTTAATTTCTGGATTAAGATTGTTAAAATCTTTTGTTGCCTGGTATGTCAGTTTTTATTTTCCCCAGTTTGTTTTGGGAGCTGGAAGACGCAGTTTGTTACATTGGCATGTATTATAATTATGAAAGGCAGTATTATGCTTAAAACAAAAATCAAAGTGAATGATGTCATTCAAGCACCTAAAAATAAAAACACATCGATGCATGTGTCGTCTTTCACAGTGTCTTTGAGCCCAAAAATATTGAAATTAGATCTTTGAAGTGAAATGTTCTCTGCCAAATAGTGTTTAAGTGAACTTATTGAGTGAATTTTGTTTAGTGGTGAGGCTCCTTCAAGAAAAAGTTCGCATTTAGCCACAATAGTTTCACGTGCCTTGCAAGCGCAAGATGGCAGGATTCGATGTCCTCTGGACAGAAATGTTGATTTTTTTTTTTTAACTTCTCGCATTGAATTTTTGTTCATTTTGGGACAATGTAGAGACAATTGTCAATAAAATCCGTTTCAGGAAAGAAAAGTAGGAGTCACAGAACTTCCAAGATTGTTCAATCCAAGCAAAGCTTTAGTAATGGCTGTCTGCCCTATAGCGAAGATATTTGTTTACAAACATTGTTTTTGTTATTTAAATGTTGAAAACGTTAAACAAAAGAACTCTTTGTTTTACCAGCCAATAGTTCTCTGGTTGGCATATTAATAATAATAGGTGACGTCACTGATATCTTTGCTATTGTTTATTTTAGTACTTGGCGTGGCGTGTGTATTTGCGTGCGCGGTAAGGATGCGCAGAAACAATTGGCAACCGGGGTTGTATAGCAAGATATTATAATGACAAGTCCATGCTATTCTGATTGAAGAGGTTCCGGTACAAACAACGCTGTCGCTAAATTATATTTTTCAACACCATGCATTGTTCTAAGCAGGAAGCTCAAATATAAGTACACATTTGCAATCTCGTGTTCGTTCATCGTAAACAAACTCCGTGCGACTAATTCGAGTATTTCCC
>JAHPZR010012821.1:105000-130000 GCA_019787425.1 Platygyra sinensis | reverse complement strand
GTAGGTTAGTTATAATAAAGTTCGGTCGGACGTTTTAATCCACTGAAAGCTTCGTTATTTGGGCGTTTGGACACAACAACTGGTGACGAGATATGTCTGGAGAGGAAGAACCGACCAATGCGACAGAGCAACAAACGGTAGTAGTTAATTCTTCACATATCAGTCGAGTCAAGAAGTTTGTACCGGCTCGGATTGGAAACATTATGTTGAGCGCATGGAAATGTTTTTCAAGGTCAACAATGTGTTGGAAGCGAAGTACCGACAATACTTACCCTGATGGGTAATAAGATGTATGCGTTACTTAGAAGCATTGTATCTCCAAGAAGGCCGAAAGAGTTGTCTTTTGTGGAAATTGTGGATAATTTGGCTAAGCACCTGGATCCGAAGCCGATAGTCAAAGCCGAGCGTTTCAAGTTCCACAGGGTGGAACAGCAAGAGTCAGAATCAATAAGAGATTTCCTTGCTAGATTGAAGAAGTTGGCTGAGACCTGTGAGTTTGGCGGTTATCGCGAAGAGGCGATTCGGGATCGATTCCTGTGTGGTTTAAAGGAGCGAATGATTCAACACAAGTTACTCGTGGTAGTGGACTTAACTTTACAGACGGCTGTCGAGAGGGCGTGTGATGCGGAATTGACCGAAAAGGAGACCACTGCATGGAGAAGTGTGGAAGAAGCGAAAAAAGTGGCAGCTACGTTTCCCCGAGTGTTTCCGTTGTGGAAAAGTCAATCACTTGTTGGACACGTGTTTCGTTCGCAACTCCAAGTGTTATGGTTGTCAAAAGGTGGGTCACATTGTGAGGAAATGCCCTGAGAAAGAGCAAAAATCTGAAAGTGGGAAGAAAAAGTGGATGCCAAAGTCGAAATTTGTTTCATCGAAGAAGATCAGGCGGTCAGGCAATCAGTGAGTGGAAGTGATTGGCCCATGTTTACCGTCTCGGATTCCCGTGGAAAATGTAAAGAGTTTATCGTACCAGTAGCAATCGATGGGAAAACTGTAGACATGGAACTTGATACTGGAGCTTCTGTAACTATTATTCCCAAGAGTATTTGGACTGATGTTCTCACGTCAAAACCTGTGGAGCACACAGATATCGATGTGAAACTACAAAGTTATTCTGGTCATGAAATTCCTGTTATCGGAGAAGCTAAGGTTCAAGTTGCATATCGTGATCAAGAAGCCGTACTACCCGTTATTATCACAGGAAATGATGGTCCAGTGTTGATGGGTCGCAATTGGCCATCGGTGTTGAAGTTGGACTGGGGACACATCAAGCGGATTTCTCTAGAACCGGTTAACAAGTTGGACTTACTTCAAATGAAGTATTCATCGCTATTTGATGGTAATTTGGGGACCATTAAAGGAGTTTCTGCACATTTGAAGCTCAAAGAAAATGCAGTGCCGCAGTTTTTAAACCCAGGCCAGTACTGTTCGCGTTAAAAGAGAAGATTGCTGACAAGCTTCAAAGACTGGAAAAGATCCGTGTACTGGAAAAAAGAAGTTTTCGGATTGGGCCATGCCCATCGTCCCTGTGCTGAAACCTGACGGCAGTGTTCGAATCTGTGGGGATTACAAGGTAACGATTAACCCTGTACCAGAACACCCAATGCCTACAGCTGATGACCTGTTTACCCAATTAAATGGAGGGGAAAAGTTCACGAAGCTGGACTTGTCTTCAGCGTACCAACAAGTGCTCTTAGATGAGGAATAGAGGAAGTATGTAACGATCAATATGCACCTTGGCCTGTTTCGATACACCCACCTGCCCTCTGGTGTAGCATCTAGTCCTGCAATTTTTCAGATCATGGACTCTGTCATGAATGGTCTTCAGGGTGTTGGTGGTATTCTCGATGATCTCATTATTACTGGCTCAAATGATGAGACATTTTCGTAACCTGGAAGGCGCTTTGGAGTGAATGAGCAGCATGGGAATCAAGTTAAAGAGGGAGAAGTGTGTGTTAACGAAGCCATCAGTAGAATACTTCGCTTTTGTGGCCGATCTTGATGGTATCCACCCATCTCCTTGTAAAGTTCAAGCTATTCAAGAGGTGCCAGTACTAGAGAACCCAACGGATCTGAAATCCTTTCTGGGCTTAATAAATTACTATCGCAGATTTGTTCCTGACATGGCTACCCTGGCACACCCACTGAATCGTTTATTAGTAGAGAACATTCCGTGAAAATGGTCTAAACAATGTCAAGAAGTATTTGTGAAGCTGAAAGGCATTTTGCAATCTGCACCTTTGCTGGCACATTACGATCCAAAGAAGGCGGTGCGATTAGCAGTTGATTCGTTGTCTTTTGGATTAGGAGCTGTGTTGTCACACGTTTCTGAGGATGGTGAAGAGAAGCCGATCGCTTTTGTCTCCTGTACTCTTTCTTCATGTGAACAGAACTATTCAATGATTGAAAAAGAGACCTTAGCAATCATCTTTGGTGTGAAAAAGTTTCACCAGTACCTGTTTCGTTGACGATTTACTTTGCTGACAGATCACAAACTGCTAACCTACATTCTTGATCCGAAACGTGGCATTCCTGTTCTTGCAGCTTCTCGCCTCCAGCGATGGTCCATTCAGCTGGCAGCTTATACCTATGATATTGAATATTGTGCATCCCACAACCATGAAAATGCAGACAGGTTGTCTCGCTTGCAGAGGAAAACCATTGAAGAAGTTTACAACTGGTCAATAGAGGGAGATCAAGTTAACAGAGTCCAAATTGAACGTACACCCATTACAGCAAGCAGAATCAAGGAAGCTACAAGAGGTGATCCCGTTCTTTCATGTGTCTTACATTACATACGGAGGCGAGACTGCTAAGAAATGGCATAGTTGTGAAAATCAATAACATCTCCTGCACATCCTTTTACAAGTAAATCAGAACAAAAAATTCTCATTGGAATCCACACGACATCCTCGTGTTGTTCGTGGCACAATGCCCTCTGGTTACATGCAATGCATTCTGGTAAAAAGTCATAAATTTGAGAATTCGTACTCCCTTTTACATATTCTTTTAATTTTAAATCCTGATTATGTTGCTGCTCGCTCGCTACGCTCACTCCGCAACAATTAACTTGACTTATGTAAAAATTTGCCTTTCCTTTATTTCAGGGTCAAATTTCTGCTTGTTAAACCGCGCAGCCGAAGGCTGGGCGGTTTCTTGCTCTGCCTTCGGTTTTTTTTTCGTTTTGTCGGTGAGCAGACCCAAACTCCCACTCGGCCAATTGTTGTCACCGGATGATGTCATCATCAGCCAATTACAGGCCATTTCTCAGCTCTTTTCGTCATATCCCCCCTCAGGAGGGTTTTGTCAAGTTAGCGAATTAACTGTCTCGACAAAAAATGGCTGCCGACGGGAACAATGTTTATTTGGTCAAACTTGCGCCAAAAGCCGTTGGAGATGCACATCAGGACATTTGCAAGGATAAAGAATGTAACTTAGGACCAGTTGCTGGCTACTAAGGCTGAAATTATCCAGAGTTAAGCTGTATTTTCGTTTTGTGTGGGAAACAGAAGATTTTGTAATCTGGAATTTTTGTTTCTGTTCACTTTCGAAGGGGTTATTCAATGCGCTATAAAGGTATTACGTCTTGCTATGGAATACGCTGACGGTGATAAATGTAAGATCGTGTTTACTTCGCCAGAAGCAATGGTGGAATTTTCTGGGGAAAAAAAGTTAAAACTTAGCCTTGGCTCGTCAAAAAACCCTTTTAACATGTGTAAATGTATATTCGTTTCAAAGGTCAAGGTATTTTTTCTTGAGACGTAAACAAACCTCTCGGATTTCAACACGCTATGAAAGGAATATAATCATTGAATCACGCAACTTGTACCCTTCACTTTCGCTGTGGAATCGACCACGCAACTTATGATCTGTTCACCCGTCAATATACTACGGAGCGCTTAACCCTGTACTATGATTCTGTGGAGGAATTGGGGCGGCTGGCATGCTTTATGGGTCTTTTTTTTGCTTCGAGAAAGAGTGATTTAAGAACTGAGTATGTAGCTTTTACTCTTCTTACGAGAGGAAACTGAAAAAGCTATAAATCACTTGAAAGGTTTCGGATCGCGCTGAAACGAAAGATGACTATACAAAAAGACAACAAGGCATTGAGGTCAGTTACTTTTATCACACTGAAAATTTACCAACATTTAGGCTTAAATGTCTCTTGATGTTTGTCGTGTGTCATTGCTGATGTTATTAAAAAGCTGTATGTTCACCTCGTTAGACCTCTCAAGTGTGGTCTACTCATCAAGTTTATTTAAGCGATATGGCAGAGGCTGTACAACGTCGGGCGACTAAGCTCATGGTTGGGAATAGGATTTCGTACAAAGAACGTTTGAATAACACTGGTCTAATGTAGCTATCTTCTAGACGAATCTATTTACCCTTCATTTTTTTCATTCAAATGCCTGCATAGTTATTATGGCCTCGATATCTCTAATTATCTGCAGTTTTATAATTCTGAGCATGAACCCGATATTTTGAGGAACACTGAACTAACTTTTAAAACTAACTATGCAAGAACAGAATTATTTAGGTCGTCTTTTTTTCCTAGAGTTGCTCTTCTTTGGAATAATTTACCTCTAGTAAATTCTCAGCTCCGTCGGAGTTTTACGTCATATGGAAAATAGTGCGACAAGTTTAAAATTTTTCGCTTTGTAAAATTGTGGAAATAAAAATCGGTGGCAAAACCCGGTTTGAGAATTTACTAAAGCAATTATTCCATTCGACCTTGTTGGATATGAAGTGATTATAACCAACTCGCGCTACGCACTCGTTGGTTATTTTATTACTTCATATCCAACGCGGGCTCATGGAATAATTGTTATTTATTATTCATTCAAAATATTTCCCCGTTTCTGATTGGTTAAAACCACACGCGTAATTCACCATAACCAGCTGCTGTTCACCAAATTTGGAAAGAATCTTCGTCATATTGCATCAATGACGTCAAAAGTGCAGCCCGCCGAAAATTATTGAACCAATGACGTCAAAAGTGCAGCCCACTGAAAATTATTGAACCGTTGACCGAGAAAACCTGGGGACGAGATTGTTATTTTTGGTGAGCGGAAAAACAAAGAGCGAAATGGCGAAACTCCTTTAAGAACGGGGAAATATTTTGAATGAATAATAAAGCAATTATTGAATTCGGCTTTCGTAGGATATGAAGAATTCTGCAGATCTCGGAGAGTGTTATCCACCTCGGCCTTCGGCCTCTGTGGATAACACCCTCCTTGATCTGCAGAATTCTTCATATCCTACTTCGCCTCATTCAATAATTGCTAAATATCTATTAGGAAGAGGGAATCACAAATCAATATTCAAAAAAGACCTAAGACTCTACTGTTTTGCTATTGATAGTAGAGATTTAATGTAATTGTTATTTAATTTCAGTCAGCATTATTTTTGTAACACATAATATTTTACTATACTCGTTTTATAATACAGCCTGTCATTATGTATATTTTATTCATGTTCTTGTTTTACATATATTGTTTCTGGTGGCCTTTATCACCAGGGAAGTTCATTCCTGTTGCTAGGTCTTCCAGCAGCTATTTATTTATATGTTTGTACGTACACATATTTATCTGCTGTAAAATTATTAAGTAAAGTCAGGAGCCATATTATGGCTCCTGGTAAAGTAAAGTACAAACCCTTTGTAACATAACACCTTCATATGCTGAAAGGCAAGAGTCACGTTTCGCGTTATTGAAGTCGGTTGTTATATAACAGTAGATGACTGCGGTAACTATATCACGTTTCGCGAGCTGAACATTTACGTAAAGATTAAAAAGATAACAAACGCGCAGTCGGACAGTGTAAGTAACCGTAAGTTTTAAAGCGTAGTACCATATCCGAAACCCGAACGCTATAAAGAAGCTAACCATTAACCCCTTGCATTAACCCGTAGGCCTATAATCAATATTTACTTTGTGTACGCATCACAAGGTATCCAAGGGCGGTTTGAGATATGGAAACAAGTCCTAACCATCTTTTAAATTGTTTCCGGGTAATGTTTTCTCGCAAAACGTTGTTGCTAAATATACCGTAATGTTTTTGTGAGCGAAAAAGAGTTAAAAAAGCGCGGTTTTAATTAACCGCGCGGCCTGGGGCCGAGGCGCGGTTCTAGTTTTACACGGCATTTATTATTTTTTTTTTTTAAACCGCGCAGCCGAAGGCTGGGCGGTTTCTTGCTCTGCCTTCGGTTTTTTTTTCGTTTTGTCGGTGAGGAGACCCAAACTCCCACTCGGCCAATTGTTGTCACCGGATGATGTCATCATCAGCCAATTACAGGCCAGTTTCTCAGCTCTTTTCGTCATATCCCCCCTCAGGACCATTTTGTCAAGTTAGCAAATTAACTATTCCGACAGAACATGGCCGTCTGTGAGAAATGTTTATTTGGTCAAAATTGGGCCAAACTCCGTTGGAGATGCACATCAAGACATTTGCAAGGATAAAGAATGTAACTTAGGACCAGTTGCTGGCTACTAAGGTTGAAATTATCCAGAGTTAAGCTGTATTTTCGTTTTGCGTGGGAAACAGAAGATTTTGTAATCTGGAATTTTTGTTTCTGTTCACTTTCGAAGGGGTTATTCAATGCGCTATAAAGGTATTATGTCTGGCCATGGATCACGCTGACGGTGATAAAAGTAAGATCGTGTTTACTTCGCCAGAAGCAATGATGGAATTTTCTGGGGAAAAAAGTTAAAACTTAGCCTTTACGCTCGTGAAAAACCCTTTTAACATATGTAAATTGATAGTTGTTTGAAAGGTCAAGGTATTTTCTCCTCAGACATAAACAAAATTCTCGGATTACAAGTAACGCTAGACCCGTTTCAAGCAAAGAATGTTTGCATATCTCAAACCGCCCTCTCCCTATTCACGTACACTCGCATGAAATTTCTAAGTTTCTTGACACAGAGACTTAGTTTCTGCTCAACAAATGTTGTTAAAGTGCAACTCTCTTCAATTTTAAAGGAAAAAAAATAACGTTGTGTCGGGGTGGATTTGTACCTGATGCGTTAGCACGACTGTCTTTCACCCTAACCACTAGACCATCGAGGAAACACTACAGATGGGTGGTTTAATTTAAGTACCAAATCGGAAAACCGAACGCTATAAAGAAGCTAACCATTACCCTTGCATTAACCCTAACCTTAGTCAGTATTTTCAGTGCTTAGGCCTATAATCAGTATTTACTTTGTGTACGCATCACAAGGTATCCAAGGGCGGTTTGAGATATGGGAACAAGTCTTAACCATCTTTTAAATTGTTTCTGGGTAATGTTTTCTCGCAAAACGTTGTTGCTAAATATTACGTAATGTTTTTGCGAGCGCAAAAGAGTTAAAAAAGCGCGGTTTTAATTTTTTTTTAAATTCTTGTTAAAGGCGTATTAAGTTCAAATTCTGGTGAAGAAAAGGGCACTTGCACACAACATCTATTCACTCCCACAAAGCACCCAACCCAATAACAATTTCAATTGATTTCCTATCATAACAAATATCTTGTGCAAATGAATTCTTCACAGTTCAGTTCATAGGGTAACTGTAAGCATACTTAAAGTTGTTCTCCCCTTCGGCAGCATTATTACCATTTAGGTATACTAGTTTGAACCTACAAAAGTATGTGAATGTGGGTACAGATCACATGACATATTACAAAAGAAATTAAAGTCAACAAACAATACTGTTTAAGAAAACAAAGAACGAAGTGAAACAATGCAATCATTTCCACCCACTTCTCACAGAAAGACCCGAACTATTTAAGTTTTTATTTAGAATAGCTAAAACCCCGCAGCTGCGCACCAGTGATAACCGATAAACTACGGAATAAATGGACAACTTGTTTAAGTTTACATCTCATTGAATCACAGAAATACCCATAATTTGTGTTATTATGCTTCGTTATTCAAAGGTTTTGATACATGGTGGCCAAAAGCGGCCGTGCATTTTGCTACATTTCTTATTTAAGCTTATATATAAATGGGGTTTATAAATGCTCACCGACGTCCTTCTGTAGACTCCACACAAGTTGAGTATTGCTCCAGTGATTTGGTTAATAGACGTTCGTTCACAAACTGCTGTTTATAATTAGAACTCCAAAAACAGACAACGGAGATTACGCCTTTGATTGAGAAACACTTGTGATGGATTGTGATGCCGATGTTATGCCGATGTTCACCAAGGTAGGATGAGTATCAGAGGGGGATTGAATAGGGGTGCGGATTTGTTGATCTGCTGTGCCCTTCCCCCCTTTCCTCCCCGTTCCCTGCCCACATATAAGGTACCATATATGAAGTAAATACCTTTGGAAGTCCGCATCCACTAAAAATGGTAACGTGGGCTCTGATAAAGGGTCGAGCGTATATCGGCGAGAAGCCTTGGACCGAAGTAGTCAAATTTTAAACATGGAGGATTCAGTCAATATTGCTGAAACTCTTGCGGCTAAAGAGTCTCAACTAAATGATATTATTATGACTTCACCTGACGAAAATAATGAGAAAAAATCTGTAACAAGTGAAGATGACTTTGCAGGTGAAAAGACAAGTTTTATCGAGAACGAGAGTCGACAAGAAAAGCCTGCAGCTACATGTAATGAACACAAATTTTTGGAAGTGGAAAATGGAACGGGAATGTTGGATCCAGTTTTAAGTGAAGAAAAAAGTGAAGCAAGGGAAAGGAGTAGTGATAAATTGAATGAATTTACAATACAGGAGCAGTCTACAGTACAAAAGCCGAATAGGGATTCCTTAGAATTAGAGAAACACGAAAATTTGCGAACCAATAATATTGAAGAGAAAGAGAGTGTTCTGAGTATCAAGGAAAACCCACAAGAAACAAATCCACGGGAGCTTTCCCGCACAACGTCTGACATTGATAGCAGTCCCAAGAGTTCACCTGTTGAACATGACCATGGAAGTCACAGATCACCCGACAGAAAGAGCAAGGATGAATACAGGAAGATTAAGAGTGAAGTCACAGGGGAAGGAGAAACATCGGAGAGTGAAGGCGAAGAAAAAGATTCCGATCAATCTCGGGACCCTTGGATGGATATTTTAGGGAATGGATTACTCAAGAAAAGGGTAGGGTAATGTCAACAGTTGCCAAGCTTTCTAGGACCAAGCAGGGGGTTCAGGGCTGGGCACTGGGCAGATTGACTGGCTGTGAGGTTCAGGGCCGGGCACTGGGCAGATTGACTGGCTGTGAGGACTATTTTGCCTGCCAGGTTTGACCATTTAGAAGAAAGTTTTCTCATAAAGAATTTCATTTGAAAAAGTTTTGTCCGTCTGTGAACCAGTTGCTCACCAGCTGAAAACATTAATGAAATCCCTGAACACGTAGTTATTTTCAACTTTTGTTATCTGCCAAAGTGCAGCTCACACTGAAGATTCATAAAAGTTTTGAAACATAGTATTCAAAAGGGAAATATCCATGCTGAAGACCTTTGTATGACCAGTGCAAAACTCACACCAGTTGGGACTTATTAAGGAAGGGGCTAGGGAAGAAGGGGAGTGGAAACTGCATGTAAGCAGGTGGAAACTCTGTGGAAGGCAGAGGAAAAGAGGGTGGGTAAGATTTCCAAGGTGTCAGGAACTCGAAAATATTGAGAAAAAATTATTTGCATGATAACTTGCACTCAGTTAGCACCCAGGAGGTGTGGAGGAATAGAGGAGACCGATACTTACAGGGGAGGGACATAAACCATTCTCGTCCCAGAGGCCGCGCTCCTTTTGGTCAGCACCAAGAATCGCAACCTCTGGCCAAGTCCAACACCGGAAGTCCGTGATTCATGCACTTCCCGTCATTCTGCGCAATTGCTCAGAGTCTAGTCTGACAAATCTGATTGGTTCTGGTCTCAATCTATTGTGTTTACAAAGCCATTCAAAACTGGAATGTCGTTGGACCTGGCCAGAAGTCACGATTTTTGGTGCTGACCAAAAGGAGCACGGCCTCTGGGGACGAGAATGGACATAAACAATATTGGATGGGATTGAAGCTAGAAACAAATTTTGATGGAGGCTTTTATACCCCTGCCCCCCTCTCCATAGAAGAACATTTAAAAACACAAGACTGTAGAAAATGCAACCTATTAGTGGACTTCTACATCAATTTTATCATGATGTGTTCTCAAAGAATGATGTTGTGTTATAGTATAGGGCATGTGAGAATAAGGCTTGTATGTAAACCAGTAGCCCTGAATCAAAATCAGTTACAACGGACATGTTTCTTTCTGGGTTAAATACATCAGATTTTAATAATTTGGTGTTAGGACGTCCAAATATTTCTGTAGACTTGTAAGGTGTCCTGAAGTGTACACGTCTTAATCTAGTTGGAATTTTGACTATACTTGTCAAAATGTTAAAACCTTGAAACATGGAGCGTGATTTTGAATTAAGGATTATTTTTTTCTTAAAGTGCCTGTGACAGATATTTCTTTTATTTTCTTGTTAGATTCTACATTAGGTTCTGATGTGAAAAACGAAAAAAATTTCCTTGTAGCGATTTTCCTTCACCGCGTTTTAGCTGTTTGAAAAAGTGAAATTTCACTTCCGGTTGGGTCAAAAACCGCGTCAAGAGGGAAACTGGGGATAGATGTGTTGTGACGTGTCACCGGGGAACACATTGGCAACCAAAACCAAAGAGAAGTGAGAGATCGTCGGGACGATACTCGTCAACAACCGGGAAATTTCAGTCTATTTCTTCGTCAAAGCTCGCTAAGCGTATATAATAAGATGTCAAGCTACCAGGCAACTGTAGTATTTGTTTCTAATCAGGAGAGCGGCGATTCTGACTTATCGGAGATGGCGAAGGTGATTGTCGAGTATGATCCTGAAAGCGTGATTCTCGAGGAATCAAATGCATTCGACTCAAAACTAGAAGGTCTTTACTTGGATGAGCCATTGGCAGACGACAATTGGATCGCCGAATACGACAGCAAAGTATAGGAGGCCGAACAGAGGAACCAGACGTTACAAAAGAGATCTGATCATATCGAAGGTCTGGAGGCTTGGTAAGCAACTCATAAGAATTTATCGCACAGCTATTGTATAGCTTCGACTGATCGATGTCATGTTCACAATCGATAACCGATAATTCCCCTTGAAGCAAGTCTTTTTATAGTTTATACAGGTGTAGATGTGGTAACTGTTCGCTGGAGCGCTTGCAAAATGTTGAAGAGTACTTGTACTGCCACGAAATAGAGAAATGCGTAGAATCTCTATCAAGTGATGGCGTTTCCCGGGAAGTCGAGACAACTCTACGATGCGTGACAATGCATCCCGGTTTCAACACCGTTTGTCTGAATTACTGGGCACTGCGCTCGGCTGCAGCAAAATATAAAATGATCGATGGACGGAAATATCGCCAGACTGGATCGTAACAAACGAAAGTAATTTTTTTTCTGCCGAAGTAAGTTCAGTCCATTTTGTGAAGTTCTGCATCATTACACATATCACAAGTATGACATCCGGTGTCTCGCTCGCTATAGTATTTATGCAACTATAAAGATTTGTCCACTGTTAGCTTGCTTAGAGCTACCTTTATAAATTTTTGATTTTATCAAATCCATTTTGAAATCACTGGCTATCCTTGCAATCTGATTGGCTCTCAGGGGTGCGATTTATTCACGAATCGCACTATTTTTTGGTCTAAATCGCATCTTTTTCTCAGCCAATGAGAAAGGGACAGTAAAACAAA
Organism: Platygyra sinensis; assembly: GCA_019787425.1. Classification (NCBI taxonomy): domain Eukaryota; kingdom Metazoa; phylum Cnidaria; class Anthozoa; order Scleractinia; family Merulinidae; genus Platygyra; species Platygyra sinensis. The sequence goes on along the minus strand of JAHPZR010012821.1, from coordinate 118,304 downwards.
ACAACCAATCAGATTTCAAGGTTAGTTTAATGTAACCAAAAAAATTTTAGGAAAACGAAAGCCGTGTTGCGAATTTTGCAACTACAGGTCAAAACTTTGTTGCTGTCTTTTCTTTTTCAAGACAATTGACGAATTTAATTAATAATATTACAGTTTCTGAATAATGATAATGAGCTCCTTCAGGCTGAAGGTCTTCTTGACAAGAAGTTTCCAACATTCAACATCTATTTTGACGAATGTTTTGGCGTTCTTTCTTCAACATCTGCTCAAGATCCGTCTGATACCGAGTCCAGCAAAACATAAACAAACGAAAACCACACAACAACAAATTCATAGCCATCTCAAGAAGGAACATGTTTCCAGGTTCGCGGTAGTTTCAAACGAAGCAATACAAGAGCTCAACTCTGTCGCTGTGAATTAACATACGTAGTCTTTCGACAGATTTCGACCCGCTCCACAAAACAGTGAATGAACACCATCTTGAAAAATATATCTTGAAACAAAATAACAGCGCCGCACGAACTTGACAAGGTTCCGAGCATAATAAAGTTCTGTGCCGAGGTCACAAAAAGAAGCAGAGATACTAACGAGCTTGAATCCCTTAAAATCATACAGAGTGCCATTGAACAGTAATTAAAAGAGAAAACCATCCACAGCTGGGCATCGTGCAGTCGAGGGAGTTTCACAACTCAACAGAAAATTATCCATCGCAGAATTACACCGGCTGCACCCTCAAATTCCTTCTCTAAAGACAACAAGAAGTCTCAGCCTCAACCGCAGAAGAAAGGCAGGTCTTCCATCATTGATTCAGGCGACGAAAATCAAACTTTGATGTATGAAAGAGTCACTATGTTCGTTCTCACTTCAGAACTGCTTGTTTGTTTGTTATGCTTGAATGAGTTTTTGTCACATGACAACGTTTTGCATACTAAATGGCTGTCAAATCGCTTCCGGTTGCGCTATTTCTAACAAACCCGGCTCGGCTTGGAACAATAAATCAAAATCTAAATTTCAGGGCATAAAATTGTGCGATTTCAAAATGGATTTAATAAAGTGGTAATTGGACTTCGGGTCGTGCAATTTTGGTCTCAAATCATACTTGTGATTTCAAATCGAACTCGCGCTGCGTGCTCGTTCGATTTTGAAATCACGCGTATGATTTCAGACCAAATTGCACTCCACTCAGTTCAATTACCATTATTTATTCATTTCCTTCAATGCTTCTTGTTGTTGCGTATTTCCTTAAAATGGTATTTTTAAAATCTATATTCATCTAAAGCTATATGAGTAATAATTGCTGTTGCAAGTTTTATCTCTTCATTCCAGAAATCCCCCCCCCCCCCCCCGGCACCGTCCAAAAAAATCCTGATGTTATTTATTCGCTTTTTGAAGGTTTTCGCCTGGAGTTAGCCTACAGACAGTTCACACAACTGGTCCATGGAGTTTTGGGTGGAAAAAGACTTCTGTTACCTAAATGTGCATACAATAAATAGCAGAGGATGAAAATTTTATAGGCTTTGAGGACACTGAATAATGGTCAAGCTTACGAATGACACACGTTTTATCATTGTTTCCAAAGTGAATACATTTTTATAATTAATTTATAATTTTATTTTTAAAAAATTTCAAATAATTTGTATGTTCTTACATGCACAGCTGAATCTTGCTATATCAAATACTTATGGGTAAAAGGGTTTATTTATGCACTTTGATAAAAGAACATTGTATCTACATAATTTATGGAGTGAACAGGTTTAGTGAGCCAATTAGTGCTAGCCCCTTTTTACCTGACTAAAGGTTCATCCAAGGAAACATCTTCCCATTCATTTAAGAATAATTTGTGATGTGTGTAATGATGCAGAACTTTACAAAATTGAACTTACTTCGGCAGAAAAAAAATAACTTACGTTTGTTTCAATCCCAGTCTGGCGATATTTCCGTTTATCGATTGTTTCAAATTTTGCTGCAGCCGAGCGCAGTGATCAGTAGTTCAGACAAATGGTGTTGAAATCGGGATGCCTTTGTCACGCATCGTAGAGTTGTCTCGACTTCCCGAGAAACGCCATCACTTGATAGAGATTCTACGCATTTCTCTATTTCTTGGCAGCAACTTTAGGCACTCTCCAGCATTTTGCAAGCGCTCCAGCAAACAGTTACCGCATGTACACCTGTATAAAATATAAAAACACTTGTCTCAAGAGGAATTATCGGTTATCGATTGTGAGGCATGACATCGATTAGCCGAAGCAATACAATATAATTATAGCTGTGCGATAAATTCTTATGAGTTGCTTACCAAGCCTCCAGATCTTCGATCTATCTCTTTTGTAACGCCTGGCTCCTCTCTTCGGCCTCCTATACTTCGCTGCCGTATTCGGCGATCCAATTGTCGTCTGCCAATGGCTCATTCGTGTAAGGACCTTCTGGTTCTGAGTCGAATGCATTTGATTCCTCCAGAATCGAATCATACCAGTTCATATTCGACAATCACCTTCGCCATCTCCGATAAGTCAGAATCGCCGCTCTCCTGATTAGAGTTAAATTCTACAAATGCCTAGTAGCTTGACATCTTATAATTTACGCTTAGCGAGCTTTGACGAAGAAATAGACTGAAATTTCCCGGTTGTTGACGAGTATCGTCCCGACGATCCCTCACTTTTCTTTCGTTTTGGTTGTCAATGTGTTCCCGGTGACACGTCACAGCACAACTATCCCCAGTTTCCCTCTTGACGCGGTTTTTGACCCAACCGGAAGTGAAATTTCGCGTTTTCAAACGGCTAAAACGCGGTAAAGGAAAATCGCTACAAGGAAATTTTTTTCGTTTCTCACATCAGAACCTAATGTAGAATCTAACAAGATAATAAAAAAATATCTGTCATAGGCACTTTAAATTGTTTTTGAAGTTTACATATCAATGAATTAATGGTTCATAAAGGTTGCTAAACCAGATTTGTGAGTCGGGTAAAAGAAATTTAATAGACAAGAAATTTACAACAAATGATATAAAGCTGTGTGAGATCCTCAACTTAAATCTGTTATTAACTGCACATGATTTGAACAACAGAAATGCTAAAATTCATCTGTGTTGAAGCTGCGTCGGTAAATTGTACAGATTGGACAGAAAAGTGAACTCTGGGACACATCATGCAACAAATAAGGGTATAATGTACGATTGCTTTGGGAAGTGTACAGTTAGACTGTCAGACAGTTAACTATGTCTTACCTTTTGCGCAGGTGTTACGTGAAGGAAAGGGTCAGGATACTCGACCAGATAAGGGGCAGCGTGTTACTATACAGGTTGCTGGCCGCACGGAGGATGGAACAGGTGTTGACTGGAACAGCAGTCTAGAATTTATCCTTGGAGAAGGAGAGGTTATTCAAGGTAAATTGTGTATACCAATGTTCCTACTGTACGTTGGTTTTGTTTTTACCTGAGTTTAAAGCAATCTTATTAGAAGCATTAATTACAGCTATCCAGTGGTGTGGAAATTCAGGCAAATCAACTCATCTCAAAGTCCAGTGACATAAAATATAAGTGCTGCCTACCTTGGATGGGATGAATGCAAGGTACATTGTGTAAGACACAGTAACCTCTTGGTTAGTGCAAAGCACCACACACAGATTTAGCAGCCTGGAGTAGAACCCTGGTGATTGTGTTTTTAGGAAAAACACTTTTACTCTGAAATTGCCTCTCTCTACCCAGGTGTATATTAAACGATTCAATGTTAGAAATAAACCCTGCATTGGACTACACTGGGCTTACCTGTGGGTGTTGATGGTTCTTTAGCTATCCGTCTGGTACCAGTATTGTATTTTAGTTGACTTTATACATGTAGTGTGTGGGTTGTCAATGTCTTGAAAGAGGGGTCTTCTGTTTTCAGCCTTTGATTTAGCTTTAGCTCTGACGGAGCTGGATGAAGTATGTGAACTTGTTACAGATGCCAGATATGCTTATGGAAAAACAGGAAAGTATGTTATTTATTTTAATAGGTTTACAGTATCCTGTGACAGCAATGAATAGTTTGTCATATAATATTTTTCTTAGGACCTATCTTGCAAGTTACTATTGTGTATTCAACAATAAATTATAAGACTGAGTTCGAGTGATCTATTGGCTGATACTCAACTTGCTTTAGTTACACCCTAATCCCAGTCTATTTATGTATGAAAATGGAAAACTGTATCTTAAGCAAATAAATCCAGAACTTGGCAACTTTGATAAACAAATATAAGTTGAATTTGCAATTGTTTCAGGTAACATCTAATCAGCATCAGATCATTGTATCACATCATTGTATCACATCACCCAGTTTAACCATAACTTACATAATTATTAATCAAGTTGCTGATCTATTAAATGTAAAACATTAAATAATAAACTTGATTTATTAGCATTTTATATGATTGATCATTTTTAGGAGGCTGCAAGAATTTAGCTAAAAGTTCTTTTCTCTCTTTTCAGGCCAGAGGCAAAACCACCCATTCCCCCTGATGCTAAGCTGACTTATGAAATACAATTACTAGCAGTTCGAGATGGTCCTAATATCAATACCATGAGTGATGAAGAGAGAATGACCATTGGGTAAAGTGTAAACATTGATCCTGATATGTGGTGATTAAATCTGCTAGTGGCATGAAATAATTCAATGACTATTGATTAAGCAGGTGGAATCAAATTTTTCACTCTTGACTTGTTTAAAAAAAGCTGCATTTTGAACCTGTATGGTCAACTGGATATTCTTTTTTAAATAAAAAAATGAAACACTTAATAATACAATTACTCTAGATTTTTTATTATTGGTTAAAGTTATGTACATGTGGCTTTTACTTCTTACACAGACCATACCAACAAAATACAAGCAATTGAAGTATAATTGAAAGGCTGCGGGCAAGAACGTCCCCTAGATTTTTTGGCCATTTTCAAAGTGCTCAAAAGTAGCTGAATTTTGGCATGTGGGCTTTGTTTTACCTGAGAAACATTGCTCTGAAGTTTGTTTTGCAGGGTCTCTCTTCTTGTCTAGAAATAACGTATGCAAAACTGACTCAGTTTTCCAAGCGGCATCTTTTGGAGATCTATTGTTAAACGAAAAACAAAAGAAACCTTTTGTGTGCCTAAAGCATGGAGTCACTATAACACAATGATTTCGCACTGCTGCTCCGTTAGCTCAAGTGGATAAGCGCTGAACGAAGCTGATTTGTATTTGTTTTGTCGTGACACTCGTGGGCTCGATTCGAGGTCGGTGATATCTCTTTTTTTTTTTTTTCGTTCTGTTTTTCTTTTTCTTTCAAAAACCTTCTCCGTGTCTTTGTAATTTAATTGCCGTTTTTACTGGTAGGGATCTGGGATGACATGTTTTTTAGCTGCCATTGTCAGTGACTTACGCTTTTGGCGCGCAAAGCGATAACACAAAGTCAGAGCTGGCTTACCTGTTTATTACGCAGAGTTTGCTCGTTATTTCCACCGATATTCAACGTTTATTCGAGGAATATTTGCGCCCGCCTGGTAGGAGATTTGGCATCATTAAGCCTTTGACCCCCGATCAAAGTCACTAGCACGCTTCAAAGAAGCGAGGCGTGTTCTTGTTCCAAGATCATGGTTTAAGTCTGCCGTGAGCTTAGCCATTGAGGAACAAGTGAGCCAGGCGGTAGAGTCTAGAAACGCTTCTTCGTCCAAAACAAAGCATCCGTCGTGGACTTATGGCTCATTTGCCAAACTTCGGCATGTGTCAGTTTTGGAAATTAGAACTGCTTTCTAGACTCTTATTATTTTCTTGAAATTAGCCGCCTCACTATCCTTCGCTCCAAAAATTTCTGGGATATCCCATAATAATCTTTCATACGTAAAGCGCCGTGACCATCGTGTGCGCGACTTATAGCACTTGTTAGCACGACTCAGACACGGCCGGGAACTGGCGAGAAAGGCCAAGCAGCAAAGTCGTTGCATTTGACCTGTGCTTCAAAGACCTTTGAAGTTTCTAGGCCATTTTTACGGGCCAAAGAGAAATCGCGGGTCGGTTAAATTCGCAAGCAAACGTTCCGTGTGGTTGTATCGTGGTTTTCCAAGCAGATGATTACTTTGAATTGTGATAGAATCGAGCCCGCTGCGAAGAAAAAAAGACAAAGAACGCCTGATCGCAGGTTTAACTATAGGAAGACTATAGGAAGAAGAAAACTTCAGCTCAAATGTAAGTTTTGCTTTGTATCAGCGTTCCTTTGCTGATGAATTTTCCGTTTCATGCGCTTTTTTTCGGCATGAGCAGCGTGTTAGCTTAAGGCTTTCTCTTTCTGTGTTGTCAGATATAATCATTTCATGGAACGAGCAGTTTTGTACCAAAAAAGTAATTTCACGTAGAAACATTTCAATCACCGACGTAGCCGATTTGCAAAACATCCAACCTCTCTCTCTAGCCACTTTTCATTGAGTTTAGCTAGGTATCGATTCGTGCAAGTCGAGATTGTTTCCCTTGGCCTAACACCGCTAACCCTAATGTGTCCTGACCTTAACTCTAGCCCAAACCGAACTCTAGCCCTAATCCTAAGCAATAACCCTAATTCTGAGCGCTAGCCCTCATCCTAAGCAATAACCCTAATTCTAAGCGCTAGCCCTGACCCTAAGCAATAACCCTAGGCCTGAACGTTAACTCTAAGCTCGACCCATAACCCTGACCCCAAACGCTAACCCTAACCTTGTTCCGTAAGCCTAACCTTCAACGCTAACCCTAGTTTCGAGCGGTAACCCTAACCCTAAATCTAATAAAACTGGGAACTCTTAACCCTAGGAGTTAAAGTCAGCATTTGAAAAAACTTAAAAGAAAAACAACGCTAATAGTATTGTGCAACAAAGCAGTTCCAAAAGACGCGCGCGGACTGTGACAAGCAAGTGTTTTGCATACTTTATTTCTGGAATACGCAACAGAAACGAGGGGAAATAAGTGCAAGGCAGTTTTCTACAGGTATAAACAAATTGGCATGCGAAGTTTGGAGCTGTTTTGGCCATTTTCGATTTTAGCAAAAAATCAAGGGGACGTTCTTGCACACGGCCTTTCAATTATTGTAATAAATTGATTTTGTGCCCAGGGTGCTTATTTACTTTTGGTGCCTCAGGGGAAGGCGCTTATTTCAGATAGGGCGCTTATTCGGGAAAGGGCACTTATTTCTCTTTTGAAAAAAAAAAAAGGTGTTGGAAAAGAACACATTTCATTTGAAGGAATTTTGCACTCACATATTAAAGGCCATTGTTTTGTAATGTAGCATAAGGTATCTGAGCAACTGAGCAAGGTGAACCTCTTTTGATACAAACTTTGACGGCATAATAATATTATAATGAATTATATTAGAATAGGGTGGCTTATTAGGAGAGGGGCACTTATTACAATCAGGGTGCTTATTAATAAAATCACATTCGAAGGGGGGTGCTTATTTGAAAGGGGGTGCTTATTTAAAGGAGGGCACTAAATCAAATCATTACAGTAACTACACAATATTTCAATACATTTCTTTTCTTACTCTTACAATAATACAACAGTATATTAATTTCCCAAACTTCTTAAAGAATTACCACATATTCTTTTCAGGAAACAGTGGAGGTAAGCATTGTATGTTTTGTTTCCAGAGAGAAGAAGAGAGAAATGGGTAATAATTTGTATACGGCAGAAGACTATGCTGGGGCCATTAACAGTTATCAAAGGTATAATTATTATGATAAAAATGATTACAGTACCATTTCATTATCATGAATTGAATATGTGTAACTACACATAACTTGACTTTACACAAGTCCACTTGATGCAAACTCCTAAGTAAATTTAGTAGCTTGTACTTAAAGCACCTATGAAGTAAAAATTGGTACTTATTTCAAAGGCTTTCAGTTTTTAACCCTTTACCCCCTAAGAGTGCCAAATGGCATACAACATCATAACTTTGTGAATATTTGATGGATTTGTATGAATTTGTCTTGTAAAGATCTTCTCATTGAAGTCATAAAATTGTGACTCCCTCCTATCAAAGACATGGTTGACCACCCTCACACGTTTTTAACTTCTTTTTTGGGATGCAAATGGAATGCAAGACTTGTTTCACATGAAGCTATGCACTAAGAGCTGCTAAGTAAGCTATAGTTTAAGGGTATACCTACTAGTAATAGTAGAATTTTGATACATTATTTTTTTAGGTCACTCATTTTTGCCTTTTAAAGCAATTTCCCTCAAAATGTCTACCTCCTTTGTAACTGCTGATGTCAGTTCTTAAGTAAGCTGTTCAGTGGCTTTCAAATGGTATATTGTACACAATCAGAGTGTCTTTATTTGCTGATTTAGGAAAAACTGCTTTTCGCCTCAGGAGGTAAAAAGTAAAGAAGAATGGTGTTTCTCTTTGGAATATATTTTTTAGTTTTAGAGATACATATACATTTTTGTATTTTGCAAATGAGGAAAGTGATGATGTCATCAGTGGTTCCACAAAAAAGTTCAACACTCAGTCCTGAGAAATGTAAGAGCAGTGTTCTTCAAACTTGTCACCAGAAATGTATATCACAAAAGAAACAAAATGACACCCATTGTGCCATAATTTGCCAAAAATGCTATTCAGTGAACTTAACTGTTTAAGGTGGCCGATCACAGTTTTCAAGTGCCTATGCCTAATTCACCATAACTTTTAAACTATTTATGCTTTGGCGCCCATTTTTTGCAAGAGTCAAGGTTAACTACAGAAATATTTATTCTCGCATTTTGACGAGGGTGTGTGCTGTTGCCATGGTAATGGGGCTGGTTAAAAACAAGGCTTAAATAATGGTTTTTGTTTATTTAAAAAATATCCAGTCGTTAGATTGCACACCAAGAATTGACATTAAATCCCTTCTGTCAAAACGGTTCTAATAAAATTTTGACATAGGAGATTTTCGTAATTGGCCGTTAATCGTTTTCTGTATTATTAAAAATTCCCTATGTCAAAATTCAGATTTTTTTTGATAGATCATTCACGTGGTCTCTGATCTATTTTCTGCCAAATTTCTTGAAATTCTAACGGCTGGATTGTTTGAAATCGGCATGTTTCTGCTAAAGCAATCGGTCTCAATTTTTTGAGCGACTGCGCATGCGTTGCATTTAACTGGGTTCATCCGGTAACAAACAAATGCTGAAAATTACTGGGTTCTTTGCATTGTTGCCTTTTCTAATATATTTTTGTAATAAAAGACTAAAGCCATCAATACACTGCGTTCAGTTATAGAGAAAAATAACACAAATAGTGCGGGTGTTGAGTAAATAAAATGATTGCTCTACTGACGGCATGTTTGTTCTTTGAAATCCTTGTGCACGTGCCAAATATTGCATCAGCAAAAGTACATGCGAAAACTGTGTTCGGCCACCTTAAGTGGAACTACTTGTGCCATCATCACTTTCTCATTTGCATAAAACAAAAATGCAAATATCTTCAAAACGAAAAAAGATGTTCCAAAAAGGTAAATGCCATTCTTTGTTATTTTGAAAGCCTTTCAAATAAGTAGTAACTATTTTTCACTTCATAGGCACTTTAAAAGTCCTGGTATAAGCATTGCCCTGAATCTTGGGTTTGTAGATACTTTGGAATTTTCCCAGATTTCCATCATGCTTGTTTTGAACTATGTTCAAACATGTTTGCATTTCAGTTTATTAGCCAATCTTTTTTACCCATATTTTCCTTTTTTTGTGTGGTTCTCTTGAATCTTGGTAATTTTGTGGTTCTCTTGAATCTTGGTAATTTTGTTCAAAATGATTTCATTTTTTATTATCTTTATTTTAGAGCCATTAAATACCTGGGATCATCCACATCTAAGGTCTGTTTCAATTTTAATAGAATAAAATCTCATTTGCAAGGTGTTATGTGCTCCTTTTGCAATGACTCATTTACCATATTTTGGATAAACTCCATATTTGATACTCTAGCTCTTCATCTTTCATATAACTTCTGTCACCCACTGTGCCAAGTCTGCATTGTATTTCAGTGAACTGTATTTCAAAAGTAGTACATCAGAATCTTGGAAAACTTTGTCCATTAACCCTGACTAGACTTCCTTCACCCAGTTGTGGAAATGGTTCATTCACAAGCTAACTGTGATGTGATAAAACACTAATAGTAATATTGTTTAATAAGTACAAATGTAGATAATTTAATTTCTATTTAACAATAATATTAGATTATGAGCTTGAGATTTCTGTTTAAACAATAGTGCTCATGTCAAGGAACTATTGGCTGGTAGTTGCCCTGTGGAAATTTGATGTTGTTAAAACAAATATTTGCCAGAGAAGCGAAACTTTGAGGGCAAATATGGTAGTTTTAAGAACATCAAATGTCTAAGGGGCAATAAGACAAGACATAAACACGCTATTGTTCACCACTAAATTTTCTTCTGTGTGCTAGTTTAAAAATCAGGTGAATTATCTTCAACATTTAAAGATGAAAACCGTGAAGGCCAAATGTTAAATTTGAAAACAAAATCAGACAAAACCCCCTTAAAGGGACACAGTCAGCTTTGTGACTGCGCTGACCTGGACACTAGTTTTCTCACTTTGAAAAACGTTTACCTCAACCTGAAATCAAAGTTCATCTAGAAATCCGCTTCATTTTTTGCAGTGTTTTTCTTGATTTTCAATTGTTTACTGAAAAACCTGTTTTTGAATGTCCTTTTGCCCATCCTATGATATTATTTTTATCATATATGGTTAAAAGCAGTATTAATCGCGTCTCTGTTATATGCAAATTAGCTATGGAATGGAATGTAATGCACATTTGTGCCAGCTGACTGTGTCCCTTTAATACAATTTTGATTGTTTATTTTCTTTAAGCCCGCTTTTTTACAGCAAAATTTTCACAGATGAGTACTATCCATCTGTTTATTTTCTGCAGACGGGCACCATGGGCTGATAATGTGTGTATCTCCACAGCTGAACACTATTAGTTTAAGCCAATAACAATCAAAGAAAATTTAGTGGCGGACTATACTGCTTGATAGTTAGTGTATCTCTACTAACAAGTACTGTATGCTGTATCTTGATAGGAAGTTCAAAGCTTGAGAGTAAAATGCTGGAATAACATGGCTGCTGCCCAGCTGAAGGTAACAAATCATTCACATTCAAACTGGGATGCTTTCAGATTTAGCAAAAGTGCTTACACTGTATTTTATTGTTCCAGATAAAGGCCTATCCAGCAGCAGAGAAGTCTTGCTCTCGAGTCCTACAAGTTGATCCTGATAATGTAAAGGCTTTGTTCAGGAAAGGCAAGGTACGGTCAACACTGAAATTTCACTGAATTCCTTTCAATAGTTAATAGATGAAGATCAGAGATTATAGGGGTGGATGCACACTACCACTATTCACCCCACTTGCCGCCCAAAATGGTGTTAAACTTGAAGAAAAGCCTTGTTATCCCATTATGATAGTAATTAATCTCTCTCATTTCTCGGACAAATTCAGCAGGAATATAATATGACATATTATGTTGAATTCAAACTCTCAGGTTTTAGCAGCTAGTGGAGATACAGATCAAGCTATAGGGCTTATCAAGAAGGCAAATCAGTTGGATCCCAGCAATCAAGTGAGTTAGAATAACACTGTACTTCCAGGACATCAATCTGTCGAAATCTGAATCATACTAATTATGTACAGTAATTTGTCGGATCTACCTTGAGCCTACCTTGTGCTTGGATCTCTGTTCCACCTTCATGCAACCAGGGACATAGCTAGACTAACTGAGCCACTTGTCTCAGTCATTTCTTTCGTTTTTGTTGTTTATAGTCATCATAACTACTCTAACTATCTAGGAAGAGAACTCAACCTTGTACTGATTGCCTCAGTCTAGTTTTTCAAGGACATAACCTCAGTCATAAGTTTTTTTCTAGCCACGCCCCTGGCAACTATTCCACCATATGTGGCTTACTTTGTGTGATTTCCGCCAATAGGGCTGTCGCGCAGGCTAGCGTATACCGGCCTTTGGAGAGTCACTCTCTTTCTCAATGGAAAGGGTCGTTACGAATTGATCCTTTCCAATGATCTCCAACCAAATAAAATTTTGTTTAAAGACCGGTGGAGATCCATTTGTCAAAGAATAAGAGCCATTTTTGCTGAAGTGTCGAAAGTAATCCACGTTGCTTTGGTTTCACTTTACCACGCTTAGTGATTGGTTTTAAAAAAACTGGGACCAAGTCGTGACCAATCAGAGATAGAAACCAGGACCAATCATAACTCGTTTGCACACGTTTTCCCGCGCTTTTCTCCAATGACGTGCACTTGTTTTGCACTGTCTTCATTGATTCACTGGATAATCGATCATTTGGAATTGGTCGGCGAGAAAAATTGCTCTATTTGTCTTGTTTTTGCTAGTTTCAAGTTAAGGTAAAAAATAACCGTCAAAGGAGAATCGATACGACAACTAATTACAAGTGAGACACACTGGTGCTTTGAACGACCGAGCCCAGCACAGTGACCCATGTACTTGGGTATCCACCAACATAATGTTCATCTCTTCAACAGAAAACACAGTAACATGCGCTTCACACTCGTCATGCTTGATTATTAATTAAAACCAAGTTCACGAAATTGGAACCTGGCATAGAAAGCAGGAATCCTAAGCATTATGTACGGCTTGTTAGACAACTCGAGTAAATATAAAAAATTGATTTGTGCCTCTGCACTAATCGTTTCTGAGCAGCTTTTAATTGGTTTAGTTTAACCTTTGGTTTGAATTGGATAAAAATTAGAATATGGATTTTTTTTTTCAGACAATTCGAAAAGAACTCACTCGTTTGAAACAACTACTGGCCTCAGAGAAACGTAGTGAAAGAAGTATGTACCGACGAATGGTAGGAGACCTGGCTGGCAAGGGAAGTAAGAAAAACAACCGATCGGTACGTAGCGCAATCTTCAAACGCTTAAAATTGTAGTTAGCCAACTTAAACGGTTTCCTCTGCATTATCAACACAATGCCAAGTAGATAACCACGTCCTCCGTTTTTTTCGGGACTGCTCAGACTTCATTTGTTTTAGTGTATACTACACAATAGGCTAGTTTCGAATCGTGCAGAAACAAAAGAACAGAGTCGAGGTTCAGGGGAATAATTAGCATTTTGTATTGTTCAAAACAAAGGAAAATGCAAATTACTCCCCTGAACCTCGACTCTGTTCTTTTGTTGCTGCACAATTCGAAACTAGCCTATTGAATAGTACTTTTCGCGCACGCTGATTGGCTAGCTCGGAGGTGATAAGCCAAGCACTATTCACCTCCGAGCAGCTGGAGAAAAACTGAATGGGTTTTGTCGGAATATTGTCACAAATA
>JAHPZR010012821.1:87500-100000 GCA_019787425.1 Platygyra sinensis | reverse complement strand
CGAAAAATATTCGCTTCATAATAGAGGAACAAAGAGGCGCGGATGTTGTTGTGGCCAATAGCAAATCCTAAACCAAACAACAGCTAACGAATAAGAAATATGATAAACTACTTTGATGTCATGTTGTTTAAAGTAACAATTTCAAAACAGAGTTGCGAATTGAGTAGTCGGGAATTAGTAGAATTTTTTAGATCTGATTCGCGCGTCCGTGATATTTTAGCGAGGCGTTTTCCTCTCTCTCGGGTTTCATTTTAAACATGTCGGACGAAGAACGAATACATCTGGTATCACAAAAAGCGCGTGAAAGCGAAGAATCCGCGAAACCTGCAGCTGCGGGAGCAGATGGCGGTGAATCTTCCGATGCCGAAACGGCGTTCGAAGACGTTCCAGTCTACATTACTTGTCCTTACTGCCATGAAAAAATAGTGACTCGGACGAGCTTCAAGTCTGGAAAATACACATATTGGACATCAGCTTGTCTCTGTATATTTCAGTAAGTATACGTTTAATTGAATATTTCGTTTAAACTGTCTTTTCCGAGAGGGAGACTAACTGGATTTTGAAGCGAAAACTCGACTGCAAGAGTCTGCTATAGATATAATTGTCCCCAGATTTTGGTGTTTTCTAAACAATTATATCATGTGGAATTTTTTCATTCGCGCGTTTGGCAGAAGCCGATGGATTTTTTTCATTTATAGTCAATCAGAAATATTTAAATTAATCAGATCTGATAGAATTTGCCGGGAGAATTTCAATCGGCGACCGGGTCGGGAAGAATTCATGATCAAAAGTCAGGTAAATTAAATGAGTTTGTTCCATTGTTTTCATAGAGATGGGATACAATATATTTCAGACTTCATCGATTTTAATTTGAATCAAACAAGGTTGTTTTGCAAAACGTGTTTACTGTGTGTAGTGTAAACACTGTCGACTTGATTAGGCGAATCGTGAAATGCAGAAATGGCAAAACAGAGAACCACAATTTTTATAAAAAGATCGCTTCCATTATGTTTCCTGCGTTCCCCTGTGTCTCGATCTGTTGGACGCGATATGAACACACAACACTCTTTATCAATTAGTGCCACAAGCGCCGCACGATCTAGAAACGAATCTTACATCGACGAGAGCCAATCATATCGCTGTAATCTTGGCGTTAAACCTCTCATTTATGTTGATGGTTGACAAAACACTCTATTCAGATAATAATTGAGCAATAAAGCTTTGGACACCCCGTGTGGTTCTGTCACACAAGAGACCATTGTTAGGCATCACAATCACTTCATCAGCTTCTCCACCTGCTGAATTAGTTTCTTTTTGTTTTCTTTTAAGCGCTTGATATTGCGAAGAAAAATACACAGAGAATGTCTTTTTTAACTAACGTTAATAAATGCAGATTTTTCTCTACTCTTTCTTTGCCACACTTAACAAAACGGCATAAAGGTAAGGTTGAGATTTTGCACAGAGTCGAGGACTCTACTTTTTCAGTTAAGCAAAAGAGTACTGACAATGAATTAACTCAGATGAAAAAGTCTTTAAAAAGAAATTTATTCTGTGTAAATGTTACGTTGTGGATACATAAATAATAGTGAAGCCGATAAATAAAATATTTTCGATCAAATTAACTGGTTGTCCATTCCGGGCCAAGGTACATGTAGCTGCAAGCGATGCCTTATTCAGTTTCAATTCAAGGCTCTTTGGCCACAATACTGTAAATAGAGGTTGTAAAACATGTCCGGAAAACGAATTATTCCTTTCAAACAAATTTTCGGGGGCAATCATGAACCTGGAGGACAATTTTGAAGCTAAGGGCTTCAAGAATGTTTCTACGGTTATCGTACAATAAAACATAGTCTTTTATAAAACCAGATGCCAGCGGATCAAAACCTTGACCTTGAATAAGACGCTATCAATTGCTAATTACAGGAGCCGGCTCCCGTAATGGGCTCATGCTAATTATTATGCCGAAATGAAGTTTCTGAGGATTTCCATTAGTCCGGTGGGTTGGTGTCGCGTGACCTATTTTGGCCAATGATGTAAGAGAAACATTTTGGTGGAGATAACTCCATAAGGCGCGAAGCCAGTATAACGTATAAGGCAAACCGAGGCACTTGCCTCAGTAATTCTATTTGTTTTCGTTTTTATTGTTGTTGTTCAGTAGTTGTTGCTTTTTGGAGAGGGAAGGAAAAACACTGCTTAATGGTTAGGAAGGAAATTTAACCGTAAACAATGCCTCAGTCACACCTTTTTTCGTTACAGGCCCGGCCGATTTTAAATGGTTTCTAGTCTCTTTCCATCTTCTCTAGTAACATGTTGATATGAGCGCGTGCAGTCCTTTTGCAACAGAAATATCCCATTATCTAAAGTGAACACAAGTAGGCTACAGTTCCTACAGGAGCCGTCTTTTGCTTTAGACGTGAGCTCAGCCGGTTTCGAATTAGCTAAAAATTTACTTTTACTTATATATTCTTTACAGGTGCTACTGCTGTATGTGGATACCATTCATATTGGATGGGCTCAAGAATGTCGTTCATTCCTGCCCAAAGTGCGGCGCCAAGCTTAGTGAATACAGTCGCTTTAGAGTCGATCGTATATGGAACAAAAAGAAGAAACATAGACAAGCGCAGCACAATTACACAAGAGGCTAACCTGGCGTGTCCACATTGAAACATTTTAAGCCGGGAGGCACGTTTACCTCAATTCTATCTAGACTGTCTTCTTTGATGAAGGATACTGTGACGAAGGAAATTGAGTTGGCACTAGTTTACACGACTGGGGAATTTTTTTGTTCAGAGGAAGCGTTTTCGAGACTTAAAACCTTGATGCACCGAACACCTTGACTGACAGATATTCAAAGGTTATAATTACTTTAAAGTTGCCTTACTAGTTTGACAGAGAAATTGCTGAGCTTGAAGACTCTATGTAATATCGGGAATATTTTTTCAAGCATGCCAGAAAAGTCGTCATCGAATTTTAGACCATGTTGTGTCTGTTTACAGCCAATTTTCGGCAGTCTAGAATTATTGGATCAATATCAGTATCTGGGCAAATGCGCACCTACCCCTCCCCTAGCCCAACATGTTATAATAAGTTAATAAGTTAGTGTTACTGTTGGGTTAAGGTTATTCCTCACAAATGCACTGCGCATCCTTTCTGCGCATAATTTATGGCGTCATTTGGCGCGCTCTCGTGCACGTGCACACTGAAAACATGGCGGATTTGCCTTGATATTGAGCTCTTTCAGTTGAAAAATGGCTATAGCTCATCAACGAGCATGGGCACCCCAATTTGTTTTCCAGTCATTGAAATCAACTTATCATAAACTTTGCTTGAGGAAAGACTGATCTGATTTCTATTGCTGAAAATTGAATAAATAGCGAAAATAGCAAGTAAACTGTGGTCTTTTCTATTTTGCCCTATGGTAACCATGTCAAGAAATTTGGTTGAAATTTTAATCAAGGATTCAGCTTTCTGTGTAAATCAAACTTAAAAAGTTTATTTGTGTCCGATACAATGCATTGACTCCAGTTTAATGCGTGTTCTCATGAGTCTCGGTCACAAAAATTTACAATTATTACTGGGAATGCGTTCTTGTAATAAGCGTTAAATAATGCCAAAATGGGTCATTTTCAATGCCCCAGTGCTCCTTAATGAGTATGGACACCCCCCTTTTTATTTCAAAATTGAAGTTCTCATATGATAAATATTCGGTGGGCAAAGTTTGAACGAAAATCTATTGTCAGTTTTATTTCAGGGGAATTACCTTAAGGGAGGGGTAAGTGCGCAGTTGCCCAGATACTGATATTGATCCGAATTGTTTTATTTTATATCGGGCTCAAGGCTTGTGAATAAACGGGAAAAAATAGTGAATTTTTTATGAATTATTTCTCTTTAGTAGTCAAATTTGCGTGCAATTAAAATCCATTAATACTTCAAAGGACACAGAATTATACTTTCAAGGCTTGTAAACTTACAGCAATAAATCCAGTTTTAAAAAGACAAGATTGTTTTTACTGACTGTGCCGTGAATAAGCAGTTAGTTAAAGATTAGAAAAAGTGTTCGGCGTACATTTGAATCCAACTTTCATTATGACCATAGTCAAAAGAAACTCTTTTGCCATAGTTCATGAAGAGTTTCATCGTGTCGCGAGCGTGCGAAGTCAGAACTTGCTTCATGTCGCTTCCCTCAGTCCGCACCTTGAAAACCTCGAGAGAAGTTCTTCGAGTTCACCCTTCAGCTTAGTTTGTAAGAAGTGGATTGTAGTGTTCTCTTAAGTTTTTTCCTGGTAGACTGTTCACAGCCCTTTTTTTCGCGTAATTTTATTGACCCCTTTATTCGATGTCTGAACAAAGGACGACGTGCATCTGCTGATTGCCGGGGAAGCGAAATACAAGCTTGTTTTTGCAAGACTGCGGATGACTTTTTGGACGCAAAATTCTAAAACATCACTCTAAAACGAAAATTGTACGCTACAATTGAGTCACGCTCGTGCATTGTAGTTGACGAGTGCCTCACCGTATGTAACATCGACTCTCTCTCCGTTTAAAAGCTTCTTTTTAGGAGTTGAACAAGTCGACTGAGACAACATTCTTAGCACCCTAGTACAGGTACGTACAATCAAATTTGGGCGGTAAACCCAGTGCTTGTTTTCTTTGATCACGGGTATCAGTTTGCAAACAGCAACACGTGTTGCTGTTTGCAAACTGATACCCGTGATCAAAGAAAACAAGCACTGGGTTTAGCCCAAATTTGATTGGTTCAATTTATTATTAGTCAAGAGGTGGAGCTGTTAGTAACATGGCGATAACCCCCATCCCCACGTGCTACGCGCTTGTCCCAACCACTCGGGAGTTTAGTGGGTAGCCTGTGGCTGTCATTCATTCCCAGTGCACTCCAGTGCACTCTCTTTGTTTCAGGTTACCCTGGTACATCAGTGTCACTTACATGAAGAACATTTGAACCCTACAGAAGCCATAACAGGATGGAAATGGAAAATGAGAAGAAACCTGATGTTAATGAAGATTTTGTTTGCAAGAAGCATGTAAAATTCTTTAAACGATGCCTTGATGTACTACCCGCAGCATATTCCTCTTTAGATACTAGCAGGTTTGTACACAGTGTAGAGTAATTGACAGAGAGGGTATTGTACTCTTCGTAAAGTTTCTTTGCATGGCGTTTATTTGCACAGTCTGTTCCCCCGGTAGTCTCTTGCATGTCTGGTTTACTTTGACAGAAGTTTTTCTTTCCCACCCCTTACACCTCTGTGTAAGATTGATAGATGTGAGCTGTGATCCTTAAGAGGTTTAAATAATAACCTTTTTTTGAGTAATTAGAAATAATGTAAACAAATTCATTATTGAAGTTCATTAGGAGTAATTTAAGCTTAAGTTTAGTTGAATAACAATACAGAACGCAACAGCTATGAATTTAGAGGTTTATGCGGTTACTATAGTCATACAAGTATCACAAGCTTTCAAAGACATAGAGTGAAATAATGTTAAAAGAAGATTTAACCCTTTACCCCTAAGGCGAACAGCAGTTTTTCCCAAATTGGTAAGTTAAGACACTCTACCTGTGCATAATATACCATTTGATAGCCATTGATCAGTTTATTTAAGAATTGACATCAGCAACTGTGAAGGAGGTAGTTATTTTGAGAGAAACTGCCTTAAAATGCAAAAATTAATGACTTCAAAAATGTATCAACCTTTGTAGAATCAAATTCTGTCAGAGTTTCATACATATCCATGTCACAGTTTTGGAAGGTCCTCACATTGGGTGCGACCCATTGAGCCAAAATTTCCAGGCTGAAAGTTGAAAATTTCTTAGTGTCGAATGGATTGTGATGGGTCCAAAAGATCTTGTGCCATTGCACTTGCAAAACAAGTTTCATGCTCACTTAAAATGGAGGTTGTTGGATCACTGTTGCTCATATTAGAGCTAGATGACGATTTCATTGGTGATATCAATGATTTTGTGTGAGCCGTTTCATGTGTAATAATTTAACCAGTATGATGGGTTATTTTGAGGAGACAAATGATGAAAAGAACATTACAAATTCTCTGGGGAAACAAGTTGTCCTTAAGAGCTGTTAACAGCCAAAACATGCACTTGACTTGCGAAGCAGCTTCAGACCTGTTGTAACTGCATATGGATGTATGAGTAACACTGATAGATCCACTGTTAACAATCCATAAAAGCTGTAATGATAAGTGTGTTCCTTCATTGTTGTACATGGCAAATACTGAAGAGTGGGGTACTGGGATTGACAATGTGTTGAGAAAGGTCAAATAGAACTTTCCATTTTGATTGGACTGGTCCAACTGAGAAAAGAGGTCCACCTGGAAAGGTGGACTGATTTTTTCGAAACTTTTCGGGTTAGACCAAACCGATCCATTCAGTTTAAGATCGAAATTTCCTGTAAATTTTGGTTGAATAGATTGCACCCATTGTTTTTAGAATTCTAATATGAGTCATGTCTTTCATATTTGTCTGATCTAGTCAGTTTCTATATGACTGTTTCAGTGTCCTTTCAGTTAATGGCATTCTACACAACAGTCCATTGGGGAGGGGAGGTGTACTCTACACAGGTCTATATACATGTAGGAAGGCACCACCCTGAGGTCCAACCCCTTACCTTTTTGTATGCCATTTTGACAGAAATGCTACCACTTTTGTGTAACTTTAATTTAACAAAGGTCAGGGTTCTCCCTAAATTTTTGAGTAGAAGGAGAATAAAATGGAGTAGCCGGCAGAGGAATTTCCGCCATTTTGCACGTGTTGGAATACAGAGTATGTTGTCTTATATGGAGCGCTTTTCGTCGGTAACCGCTGCCTCGCAATCTGAGCCTGTTTCGTTCGCTGAACGTTTGATTGATGTCTGCATGCAGAATTAAGCGTGGCGAAATTCTCGACGAAACTTTCAAGTTTATTCAGTCAAAAACATTTTTTGGACACTTGGCTCTTTAAGAAAAACTTTATTTATTTCCGAATATATTTACCCAAGGGAAGTATCCGTCGCAAATGGAAAAGTTGATGCAAAACAAAGTACTTATTTACTTTTTTATTTGGATCTGAGTAGCCGGCGCACCCAGGACGACTAGCCGGCGATTTTCGCCGGTCGCCGGGGCTTACGGAGATCTCTGAAAGGAACCCCACTCGCATACTTTTATAACTGGCCCATATTATGAACAGATAAAAAAAGCCCTCTTGTCATTTTCATGTCATGTAGGTAAAGTCTGTATATGGTACCTATTTATGCTCTTGGGTGGAGAGAGGCACTGTGAGGGCAAAGTGTCTCGCCCATTAGAATACAATGCATTGTCCCTGGTCAGGGCTCGCACCTGGACCGCTTGATGCAGAGATGAGCACACCAGCTATTAGGCCACTGTGCCTTTCATTTTCATGCAGTGCCTGATAAATGAAATGGTGCTGCCGTAAGGTGCGTCTGTTTGAAATATTTTAATTAAACCGCGCAGCCGTAGGCTGGGCGGTTTCTTGCTCTGCCTTCGGTTTATTTTATTTTTTTTTAGTTTTGTCGGTGAGCAGACCCAAACTCTCGGCCCACTCGGCCAATTGTTGTCACCGGATGATGTCATCATCAGCCAATTACAGGCCACTTCTCAGCTCTTTTCGTCATATCCCCCCTCAGGAGCATTTTGTCAAGTTAGCAAATTAACTATTGAGACAGAACATGGCCGTCTGTGAGAAATGTTTATTTGGTCAAAATTGGGCCAAACTCCGTTGGAGATGCACATCAGGGCATTTGCAAGGATAAAGAATGTAACTTAGGACCAGTTGCTGGCTACTAAGGCTGAAATTATCCAGAGTTAAGCTGTATTTTCGTTTTGCGTGCGAAACAGAAGATTTTGTAATCTGGAATTTTTGTTTCTGTTCACTTTCGAAGGGAATATTCAATGCGCTATAAAGGTATTACGTCTTGCCATGGAACATGCTGACGGTGATAAATGTAAGATTGTGTTTACTTCGCCAGAAGCAATGATGGAATTTTCTGGGGAAAAAAGTTAAAACTCAGCCTAAACCCTTTTAACATATATTCGTTTGAAAGGTCAAGGTATTTTTCCTTTAATAGACGTAAACAAACCTCTCGGATTACAACACGCTATGCAAAGAATATAATCATTGAATCACGCAACTTGTACTGTTCACTTTCGCTGTGGAATCGATCACGCAACTTGTGATATGTTGACCCGTCAATATACTAAAAATCCAGAGCTTTGTAGTGTTCGCTGTTGAGATGAATTTGGCGTGGAATTTTACTGGAACGGAGCGCTTAACCCTGTACTATGATTCTGTGGAAGAATTGGGGTGGCTGGCATGCTTTAAGTGTCTTTTTTTCGCTTCGAGAAGGAGTGACTTTAAAACCGAGTATGTAGCTTTTACTCTTCTTACCGAGGAAACTCAAAAAGCGATAAATCGCTTAAAAGGTTTCGGATCGCGCTGAAACTCAAGATGACTATAAAAAAGACAACAAGGCATTGAGGTCGGTTGCTTTAATTACACTGAAAATTTACTAAAATGTAGGCTAAAATGTATATTGACGTTTGTCGTGTGTCATTGCTGATGTTATTAAAAAGCTGTATGTTCACCTCGTTAGACCTCTCAAGTGTGGTCTACTCATCAAACTTATTTAAGCGATATGGCAGAGGCTGTACAACGTCGGGCGACTAAGCTCATGGTTGGGAATAGGATTTCTTACAAAGAACGTTTGAATAAGACTGGTCTAATATAGCTATCTTCTAGACGAATCTATTTACTCTTTATTTTTTTCATTCAAGTGTCTGCATAGTTATTATGGCCTCGATATCTCTAATTATCTGCAGTTTTATAATTCTGAGCATGAACCCGGCATTTTGAGGAACACTGAACTAACTTTTAAAACTAACTATGCAAGAACAGAATTATTTAGGTCGTCTTTTTTCCCTAGAGTTGCTCGTCTTTGGAATAATTTACCTATATCTATTAGGGAGAGGGAATCACAACACAGTGTTCAAAAAAGACCTAAGACTCTACTGTTTTGCTACTGATAGCAGAGATTTAATGTAACTGTTATTTAATTTCGGTCAGCATTATTTTTGTGACACATAATATTTTACTATGTTCATTTTATAATACTGCCTGACATTATGTATATTTTATTCATATTCTTGTTTTACATATATTGTTTCTGGTGTGGTGGCCTTTATCACCAGGGAAGTTCATTCCTGTTGCTAGGTCTTCCAGCAGCTATTTATTTATATGTTTGTATGTACATATATAGACCCTTTGCATAAATGGCGGCTTAATTTGAATAACAATACTTGGTACATCCTTAGCCTCACATTCATGTTTCAAGACAAAGGAAATTTCACATGAATGTGAGGCTAAGGATGTATCAAGTATAGTTATTCAAATTTAGGCACCATTTATGCAAAGGGTCTATTTATCTGCTGTAAAATTATTAAGCAAAGTAAAGTACAAACCCTTTGTAACATAACACCTTCATATGCTGAAAGGCGAGAGTCACGTTTCGCGTAATTAAAGTCGGTTGTTATGTCTCAGTAGATGACGGCGGTAACTATATCACGTTCACGAGCTGAATGTTTGTGTAAAGATAAAAAGATAACAAACGCGCAGTCGGACAGTGTGAGTAACCGTGAGTTTTAAAGTGTGGTACCATATCGGAAACCCGAACGCTATAAAGAAGCTAACCATTAACCCCTTGCATTAACCCTAACCCTAATCAGTAATTTCAGTGCTTAGGCCTATAATCAGTATTTACTTTGTGTACGCATCACAAGGTATCCAAGGGCGGTTTGAGATATGGAAACAAGTCCTAACCATCTTTTAAATTGTTTCCTGGTAATGTTTTCTTGCAAAACGTTTTTGCTAAATATTACGTAATGTTTTTGTGGGCGCAAAAGAGTTAAAAAAGCGCGGTTTTAAGTTATTTTTAAACTTCTTGTTAATTAAAGCATCTTTAATGGCTGGTTTTCACTAGCGAGGGAGTCATAGTCGGAGTCGTAATCAGAAGTGTAGAGCGATACGATCTAGTAAAAATCAAACCAACGGAGTTGGAAGCAGAACACTGATTCTGCTTATGACTCCATTGTTTACAATCAAGTGAGAACTGCAAGCAGAAGCAGAAGAATAAACCAGTGACAAGGTTTGATTCCGGGACTTGCGATTGGCTGGTTCTTCCGCTTCTGCTTCTGAATCCAACAACCTAGTTTTCACTAGATCATAAGCAACAAAGTCGTAAATGGAATCGGAAGAAATGGAAACATTCTGATTCTTCTGACTCCGATTCTGTCGAGTTTATGACTCTGCTTATGACTCTGATTTTTTATTTTCACTAGGTCATAAGGTCTCTTATGACTCTGACTCCGACTCCGTCGCTAGTGAAAACCAGCCTTAAGTTAACTAAATGGCAGATTTCCCCAAGTACCATTTCATATACCTATAATTGTGAAATCCTTACCCTTATATACATATATACCTAGAGCCCAAAAGAGGTACCCCTTTTGGGCAGAGCCTTGCTCTATTGGACAACTATTCACCGAAGTTTACCGAGCCGCAAAGCGGCGAGTTAAATATCCATTGCTAGCCTGCATCAACACTGGGGTGAATACTTGTTTTAGTATAATACTAAAACAGTGAGACAGTATACACCACAAACAATTGAAATTATTTGAATGATTTCTTTGCTTGTCACGGATGCAAACTGAGAGGTAAATAGCAAAAGGATATGCGGAGTTTGACTAACCAGTCAGTGCGCACCTTCAATGGTATCCACTGTTTTAGAGTATATACTAAAGGCCATTATCAGGAGTGCCTTGTGGGCCTAAAGGTGCCTGACATCCTATAGGAAATTGCAAAGTCACCTGAAGGCTGATATAATTTTATAATTTATTCAGGCCTAAATGTGTGATCTTTTTATGCTTTATTTCAGGGTGACTGTGGCATTTTTTGCACTCTCTGGTCTTGATATTTTAAATTCACTCCACTTAGTAGAAAAAAACCAAAAAGACATTATTGAATGGTTTTACTCCAACCAAAAGCTTCCAGACAAATCTAGTAAGTAGTTCAATTTAATTTTGTAAACTTAGGTCTGATACATGACTGGATTGTGGAATTATTTTGAAAGTAAGAGCTTCAAATCTGTAACTTATTTCAGATAATGCAAGTATGCTAAGATGTGGGTTCCGTGGCTCATCTACAACAGCCCACAACAGGCAACTTTTACAGGTAGATTATGAATCTATAATTATGCAGTGTTTATGTTCAAGAGCCAACTTCTTTTGAATGAAATTTTCATGAGGTTGTAGCTTAAATATCATGGAGGGGATGTTGGGGTTTGCAGCATTTTAGTAGTAGACAATTATTTTGCATGCTGTGTTTTCCTGTTAATTCTAATTTGAATGATGGTGTTATAAAGGTAGAGGGATATCTTTTTTATCATTTTGGCTGAATTGGTGATGGTCAGCATAAAAGCCAATCTTTCATGATTTTCTGACTAATTTCTGGTTTCTGGTCATTTCAAAAGCATCCTATAGTTTTTGTGGCCTGGAATCGTCACATTTGGTTCCTCATATTCTCTCAGAGTGCCAGAGTGCTTGCTTTCCTATTACATTTTATTGAACATCTGTACCGTATAAAAAAATCTCTCTTTCTGTCATGGACTGAATTTCTTCTATTAAGGTTTTTTTCTCTTGGAGGATGAAGGTTTAGGTTAATGAAGTGAAATTTTTTTTACTTTAAGGATGTATGTGAGTATGACTGCAGCCATATTGCCATGACGTACACAGCTTTAGCGAGCCTGCTCATCTTAGGAGATGATTTATCAAGAGTTAACCGACCAGCTGTTATAGAAGCTTTGAAGATATTACAGCTTCCTGATGGCAGGTCAGAATTTCAAAAGGTTGTCAGAGCAGTTTGACCTTGCTATCAGATATATAATTACGTCCTGTGGAATCCCTCCGAGCTGTTGGTAGTCCTTTGTGTTTGTAGGATAAAAATGTTTTTTTCATTTTCTATAATGTCAGCCAGAATTCAGGAGCAGGCCTGGAGTAGGGATGCTCATGTCAAAAGGTCAGAGATGTTCTTTGGAAAATTGGAATTAAGTTCTTATGAGAGACCACTCTGGGTGTGGCTCAAGTGATGTGGTACAATGAGCATCCCCATCCTTTTCAAATGGGAGTCCCAAGCTGGAGGAGCGGTTCATGATGTAATATATCAAACACAAGAGGCAGTGTTTCATCCGAACACATAGAAGAGAGTTGAAAATACGATGCGCAGTGGAGTATTTTTGACAAAATTTGAGGTGTTTGGATAGCCAATGAAACACTGTCTCAAGTGTAAGATATATAAGACTACCAACCTTGAACCTTGAACCTTCTCAATCGAAACAACAAACAAGAATTTTTAAAAAAATTAAAACCGCGCTTTTTTAACTCTTTTTCGCTCACAAAAATATTACGTAATATTTAGCAACAACGTTTTG
>JAHPZR010012821.1:62500-82500 GCA_019787425.1 Platygyra sinensis | reverse complement strand
CTTCTCCGTCAAGCAGGCGTAAATTGCTTAGCAAATGTGAAAGGTTCATCAAGGAAAAGAAGCAAGAAAAGTCTATAAACACGATGAAGCAAATGTCAAAAGAAAAGAACTTGAAGAAACCTCTGCCAAGATAAAAGACGCAGCTTTCGCGCTTGGAAATACCGGTCAACGCTGTAGTATTAAAAATGTCATGAATGAAATCACACAGTTTGCACCTGCCGAATGGCAAAATGTGAGTAAGTGTTTTTCTGTGGAGAGTTGAATAGGCATCCAGATTAAAAACAGGAGTTTCATTCATTCTGTTTTTCAAATCTCCAAACACAAAACGCCTGAATGTGTTGCTGATCAACTTTGCTTCCCTTCAAATGTTTGTGGAGTGGTGCCAAAAAGTTCCAAAGTGGGAGGATTATTGATTGTCAAAACTTTGAATTTTGATTGGCCAGCAGAACGTGTTTTTGTCAGGTGTGTGGACAGCTAGTTGCAAGTGAGGGTACATGTTTATTACAAAGACTGAACATCTTTTAATTATTGATTTTTCATGTACAAAATAAGCAAGTCAGTCAGCCAGTTAGTGAGTCAGTCAGTGAGTCAGCTAGTCAGTTCGTCCGTCTGTCCATCAGTCAGTCAGTCTGTCAGTCAATCAGTCTGTCTGTCCATCAGTCAGTCAGTCCGTCTGTCTGTCCATTCATCCATCAGTCAGTCAGTGTGTCTGTCAGTTTGTCAGTATGGGATTTGGCTAACATGTTTACATCCTTGTTGCCACCCAATCCAAGCCAAGCAATGGATTCATCTGGGAGGGAACAGTGGTACAGAAAGTCACAGAGGAATGATTGTACATGGGAGTATGTAATCAGAACAATTAATATTATCTTCCAAATGAAACATCACATGATCTGAATTAGGAGATAACAATGATTTAAACCTGTTAGCTAAATCTGTCTATCCTGTGGAAAAAACTGCATACTGGTAATTATCTATATTTCAAATTTTGTAAAATGATGCTATACAGTTGTATTGGTTAGTGTATATTATTAATCAGTCTTGAGATTGAATAGATGCCTGTTCCAAGGTAGATCTCAAAACACCATTTACTCCAACTAGGTGAATAAACTGGGTGTTGGATAAAATACAGAACAAAGTCTTTGACAGACTAGCAAAACGTTGGCAAAAATATTGTGTAATGACATCAAAGTGACAATCTGTTTTCTATCCTCTTAATGTGTTTTCAACAAGATGCATGTTGATATACACTGATGGATAATTTGTCTTTTTTTAGCTGCTTGGTGCCTTCTCATGTGTGGATTTCCCAGCCAATCGTGAATATCTCATGTCAACCCAAGCAACAGTGACAGGTGGCTTCAGCAAGTGGCCTGGTAACCACCCAGGTAGATATTCTCTACAGATGACATTTAAGGTGGCTCAAAACAGTTTCCAGCACTTTCCAAGACGTAGATTTTGATGGGTCATAATTACCACTCTTTATCAACTGATGCTACAATCATGGTATCAAAAAACTGCCCAATCACTGGTAAACACGTTGGTGTCATTTTCGTGACACAATACGTTACCATAGCAACACTATGGCCTGCTAAAAACACCCTTATTGCTTATATTTCAAAAACGGCACGGTGAAATTTTTTCTTATTACAGAATTTTGATTTATAAGCAGGATAAGATGCAACTTTTGGCAAAGTTTTAAAAAATTCTGTACATGGAGTTCAGAGCCACCTTAAATTTTCGAAGATTTAAGGTGGCTCTGAACCCCATGTACAGAATTTTTTTAAACTTTGCCAAAAGTTGCATCTTATCCTGCTTATTAAAATTCTGTAATAAGAAAACATTTCACCGTGCCGTTTTTGAAATATAAGCGCTTAAAGCTGAAATTAAGGGTGTTTTTAGCAGGTCATAGCGTTGCTATGGTAACCTATTGTGTCGCGAAAATAACACCAACGTGTTCACCAGTGGTTGGGCAGTTTTTTGATACCATGATTGTAGCATCAATTGATAAAGAGTGGTTATAATGACACATGGAAATCTAAGTCTTGGAATGTGCTGGAAACTGTTTTGAGCCACCTTAAATGAGAAATTGTCACACACTGGTTTCCATTCTTCACAAATGATTGTTAGCTGTATTATTACGATTCCCTGTAGTATCATGTATGTTACAGCCTTTACTATGCAAGGTCTCTTAAACACTGGCTGTGTTATCAGTGTGAAACTTGCTTCTGTTTTCAGCATTTACCTTGAGGCAACTGTAAGTTTGTTCATTTTGGTATAAAAATGAGCATTTCTTTTTCAATAGATTCTGCCAAAACCAAAAACAGTTTAGCATACTCCAATAGACATTACACAAAATGGTTTATTTATAGTTCAGTCCTTGCACATGTTGCCTGATTCAGTTTTGGGTAGGACAAAGTTGATCATGATAAATGTTGTAACAGAGGGGAGGGTACAAAACAGTTCTCTTTTCAAGCAATTCAACCTGTAGATGTTCCATTTTGTGTTTTGTTTTTCAGATGCCCTGCATACATATTTTGGACTCTGTGGCTTATCACTGATGGAGGAACCTGGCTTAAATGCAATTCATGCAGCATTAAACATAACTCAGAGAGCTGCAAATCACCTGAAAACGTTACATAACCAAACAATTAGCTGATGACATTATGTTATTAAAGATAACTTAATTATAAAATACAATCAACAGTCATGTTAAAAAAATAACTAGAAACAAAGGTGTGAAGTCAGTAATGCAGCCAATGGCATAAAATGATTTTCTTAACTTCATTTGAAAAGATGGATAATTTTAAAAGTAAAATGGTATAGTAAGATATTATAAAACTCAGAAAACCTTGAACTCTTTGATTTGATTCGGTCAAGTCAATTGTGCACTGACCAATCACAATAAAGTTTAGGACACTCAAACAAATCTCAAATGTATGTTATTGCAAATGTCATTTTTCGCACCTTTTGACATAATAAATTTGTTTTCATACTTTCAATTTTATTTTTTTGTAAATTATTAACTTTTCACTGACTGTGAATAGAGGCAGATGACAGAATTCCAGTTTGTCTCTGAATAAATGTCATTTTAAATTTCTTGACTTTCAAGGGATGTTAATTTGCAGTGGATTGTGACAAGATGGAGCAAAATGGAATGTGGATAACGTGGAAATTACTGTTTGCTTTAGGCATTTCCCAGTTGAACAAGTTAACAGGACTTCTTTGGGTTTCTGGAATGGTTGCCCAAGATGTAACTTGTTTTCTGATTTTATAATAAAAAAGTTAATTTCTGTGTTTATGTGTGAGAGTGATTTGAATTATTGCACAAGTCATATGAAAAGATAATGATTGTATTGTCTTTTGTGTTAGGTTTTTCTGATAATACATTATGTCCTGAAAATCTATGTACTACAAGTCTGTTTGTTTTGACATTTTGACAGCCTGATTCAGACCAGCAATCCAGCTTACATAATGTAGGTCTTCAAGTTACCCATGATCAGTATATTTTCCTGAAGAGGACTACTAGGAGTGTTTAGTTCCTCCAGGAATTGATGGACAACTCTATCTCCCTATTTTGTGAGCACAAAATAGTCTAAAACAAGTTTAACAATTTTTTCTTGGAAATAATATTTGCCCCTGTAATGAAAGTGCTCCATGTAAACCGAAATAGGGAAATACTTACAGTGTAGGGAAACAATATATTTCTCCCAGATTTTTTCCTGGTTTGCTTGGTCCTTAATTCAAAACATAATAAGACAACAATTACAAGGCTAGGGTTGACTTAGTAAAGATTTCAACCAATTTCTCTTCCAGAAGTTGTGCAAGCTGCGTGAAGTTTGAGCAAATACCAAAAGCTCATGACCTGGCAATTAGAAGTAGTTGTATGAACAAAAAGAAAGTTGCTGTATGTTTTATACAGGAAAAGCAACCAACTCACCTTTCCATAGAAATATAATTTACAAGAATATTTTATTCAGCATTTAACTATTGTGGTGATAAATAGCTGTAATTATGTTACATACCAGTATTACTTTATTTAATACAAATTTTTATAATCTGTCCATGAGTCCTATAATCTTCTGTGGAACTTGGTTTCCAGGGTCTCTCATCCTACCAACCCCTGGGGCGAGCAAGGAGAGATGTTTGCCCCAGGGGGTTGTAAGATCAGAGACCCTGGGAACTAGGTTGTTTCAGAAGCTCTACAAGTAGTAATCAGAAATATAACTAGGAAACATTTTGGGAGAATTAAAAACATTTATCTCTTGTGTTTGAACTTTATTATTTCTTAAATATAGCTTCTTCCTTTTCTAAAAAGGTGATAAGATAAAATATAATAAATTATTATTATTTTAGAGGTAACATTTTTTGATGCTATAACATCCAAGACTTCTGTACCAAAATATTTAATGTACAAGATGCTTTGATCATGCCATTGTTTAGAATGTGAAGGTCTCGGGTACAGAACATAACAGCATTCCTTCACAACTGTGTGCTGGCCTGCATTCAGATGAACTAGAGTTTGGTTTAAGGTAAAAGTATGCTTCAAATAAAAATATTCCCCAAACTGTCGTGGGCAGTCTAACACTGCAGTAATTTGACCAAGTGGAGTACAATTCATATATCTTATTAGACGTTTTGTTGTGTAGTATTGCCAAGTATTTTTACGAGTTGTGCCGTATTTTGGCGAGCCCGTAGGACGAGTCAAAATACAAACGAGTAAAAACTCTCAGCGATACTACACAACAAAACGTCTAATAAGAGATTTATTATCCAACACGCCAAATTGGTATGTTCGTGCAAGTGAATTTCCTGGATATTAAATATCCAAGGAAGGAATGTGTGATATAAGTATGCGAAGCGGAACGGAATTGGCGTGGGAAATCCAGCTAACTGATTGGTCAACGGCAGGACACCTGTCTAACCGGTCCTCTGGAGTACAAATACCGCGTGATATTTGTACTCGTCTTAAGCATTATTTGTACTCTGCGAAGTGCAGTTGGATAATAAAGGGAGTTATTGGGCCAATGCACAGGGTGAGGCAAATTGAAATTAGGAGCATGATTTCTCCCTAAATTGCATGACATGAGGCTCGCTTAATGATTTCTCATATCAATAACAAATTTTGAGATTATAGTCTTTTGAGAACTTTGTCTGTGTGAAAAAGTCAGTTGTGTTTTCTGTAAGTTGTATTGATGCTTAAATGGCATAGTACAATTAAAGGTATCCAATTACAAAATTTAGTTGAAATTGAATGCCGGTAATGTACACCCATGCAACTGTGTACCTACGCATGTAGAGAACCAAGATGAAGAATTTTGTTACAAATACAAATATTATTACATTTAATTAAATAATAATTAGTTTTTACCAAGAATTTTTCTTTTACATATCAGAGTTCCAGATAGGAAAGGTGTCTTGGGTGAACCTGACAAGCTTGGCTTCAAGAACCTGGAATTCTTTGACACCTTCCCTTTAAAAAATGATCTGGAAATCTGAGTGCATTACATGTACTTCTGTAAACAAGAATGCCATCATATACTGGTGGAAGGTTTTCAATTTTCTGTATCCATCCTGACAGGAATTCCTTCACTTAGTAAGTGCTTTTTAACATCAGTGATAGAAACAGTATTTCGATGAAATATTCCAGCGGCAAGTGCAGCATTTGCATGGGCTGTCTGGAACACTTCGGAAAAGTGAGTAACATGTCCAGCACCACTTGACGCAATCACAGGGATGCCAACAGCTGCCTTTACCATGGAAACCAGTTCAAGGTCATACCCATTATTGCTCCTACAGTAATATGGAGATATTAAATTACTATTAGTCATCTGTATTAATTGCAGTACTCAATTCTTATTGGGATACTGAGTTGCTTGTTAATTAAAAACAATAGAGTGCAATACATTTCACACTCATCTCCAAAGATAACTTTGAGATTGGCATTGATGACCTCAAGTCATGAGAATAATACTTGATGCATTGAAATGTTGACTGACAATACTTTTTATCTTTCAATTCTTATTGGCTGAGAAAAGTGCAAGCACAAAGAGCAAGTTTAAAGGAAACAAAACTAGGGTATGAATTGAACTCAAAGGGAAACAAGTTAGGTATTTACTAAATGATTATTGTGTGTGTTATGATTTCTAAATTCATGGTTTGGACTGTAAACTAGTAGACTATAGTTGATTAAGAGTAACTTTACCACAAACTGGCAAACTAAATTCTGTATCAACCCCTTACCCATCTTTGTCAATACTGTTGAGCATAATCTCTCCAGCACCAAGAGCTTCACATGCCTGCACCATTTCATACACTCCTATATCTCGAGTCTCTCTTCCGCCTTTCACAGTACATTGGTACCAACAGAACTCCTCACCTCCTGGACCAGGGTATTTTGTTTTAATGACATGATGCCCCACAGCATCAGGCGATGGAACATACACTTTCTTTGGGTCCACAGAGATCACTACTGCTTGCCGACCATATGCAGCGGCTATTGTTTCAATGGAAGTTTTGCCTGTCATGATACCGCCAGAAGAAATGTGGTTCTCTGCTGCATACACTGCATCACTGCCAATGGATACCTTGTCTGCTCCTGTTAGAATAATTTAATAGTTGGATGTCAAAATAAAAATTCTTATAACTGGTCTCACTTCTTATACAATTATTACAGTAATAATATGTAAACACACAGAAGTACCAGGGTAACTTGAGAGAAAACGTATGTCAACAAGTAAGAACCTGAAACACTGCCTGTATTAATGGGGAATCTGTACAACTATGTTTCCAAAAGTAGGTTTGACTATGTACACCATTCAGACAAGTCTCCTTTGCAGCTGCCATGTGGAATAACACAAAACAGTTTTAAAAAGCTAAGAATGCTAATGCTTTTCGTCAGAAAAATCCAAGCTTGAATTCTTAAATCCTGAAACACATATCTTGCATTTCTTTACTGCATAGATTAATCCAACATCACTCAGATAATAGTGCATCAAAGATTCTTCTGTTCCTTTGACATGACATGATCTATGTGATTGGATTTATCTGATTAGTAAAGAATCACACAATCCATTTTTGGATTTTAGAATCCAATCTTGGATTTTGCTCAAGAAATGCACCCTAAGATGGGTTTTCAAATCTTTCAAGAACCATTGTGCGATTACCGCACTGAGATAACAACTTTAAAGCAAACTATATAAAGTGACCTATAGGCCATGGGCTCTTTAGAACATTTTAACACAGCTGCTAATGTAGTCATCACTATTGTTTTGTCAGTTAATAAAAGTTGCCAAGTGCAACAAACTGGCAATAATGTTATTGTTAGCTAGTTAATGGCCAATTGTGTAGCAATGACCATTGGCCATAAGGTAAAGTTGAGAGTTGTCAATTTGTTTTAAATTTTGTAAATAGCTAATATTTAAAGTCAGCACACACAAGGGTCCCTGAAGAGTTTACACAAAGGGACTGGTCACAGGGACTTGTGCCACAAACAGTTTGCACAAAGAGTTTTGAGAAACAAGTCACAGAGACTTGTCCCAAACTGGTTTGAATTCATGGGACTAGTCACAGGGACCAAAGTTGGTCCCTTCGATTAGATTTTGAAGCAAAAATGGCCAGTTCACATGATGGGACTAGTTGCATGGAGTAGTCCCTTTGTGTGTGTCAACCTTCAGCTACATACATGTAATTTCATGATTACAACGAAACAGTACAAATTACCAGATTTGAAGTATTCAGCTGCTACTTCAACAGCAGTGTGATGTTTCATCTTGGAGGGGTCACCATTATTGGCTGGCACCTGCATGTCACGAATTCCACCCCCAACAGTCAAGGGAACAAAAATATTCTCAGACGCTTGACGAAGAACCTCTAACATTGGGAGATCATTAAGTGGACAGTTTTTGAAGCTTGTAATATTCAAAAACACTATTTCATCAGCTCCTTCCTTGTAGTACCGACGTGCCAACTCCACAGGTTTGCCCAGGTTTCTCACAGCACCTTTAGGTTTAGCTGCAGTTTGATTGCTCTCTATGATGAACTGTTCTCTCACATCATACTGTTCACCTTTGGTCACTACCAGGTCTCCTTGGTCATTGTTTTGGACATCCAGACAAGCAATTACACGACAACCAAGCTGAGTGTATCCATTGACAACTGGTAGTTCACATGGAATGGTAACAGGCTTGTTACTGATGGGAAAATTATTCAAGAAGTTCTGAATTATTTTTATTCCTAAACTGCCACTCTTTTCTGGGTGAAACTGAGTGGCAACAATGTTTCCTTTCTGCACAATGCTGACAAACTCCTCTCCGTAATCAGTGGTGGCAAGAACCCAATCACCCAGCTCTTTGCTTTCTGAATGTAAAGCATAAGAGTGAACAAAGTATACCTTTTCTTCACTGGAGAAACCAGTTGGAAAAAGAACAGATCCCTTGTGAATTTTAAGCCCATTCCATCCCATATGAGGAACAGCAAGGCCTTTAGCCTTGTTGAAGTGTGATACAGTTGCAGGTATTATGGATAAGCCTTCTGTTCCCGGCGACTCTTCACTTCCCTCACATAAGGTCTGAAGACCAAGACAAATTCCTAAGAAAGGCCTGTCTTGTTGAATGTAAGTCCTGAGTGGTTCAACAAAACCACGGCGTTCAAGGAGAGCCATTGCACTTCCAAATGCTCCAACACCTGGAAAAATCAGTCTTTCAGCTCTCAGAATATCTCCAGCTTCTTTCACAAAGGTTACACAATAACCAAGGAGTTTCAAAGCATTCACAAGGCTTCGGATATTTCCTGCTCCATAATCAAGGACTGTCACTTCTGGCATATTTGATAAGCTTTGTTGTGATTTGGTGTTCTGTACAAAGAGAAACAAAGACACCAAAAGGGCAAGTAAAATTAAGGTGATGACGTGATCAGGGTATTTTAGCTGGGAAGATTATTGGACTGTATTAAGTAGGTATGCTTGTCAAGCAATAATGTACAAGAGTAAGTGGAGGAGTGAGGGAGGGATTGTTGCAGAGATGTGAGGGAAAACAAGACTGTTTTTTGTAACTCCAGTCTAGCTTCAATTCATAACACTAGTGTGACCAAAATATTTTTAGGAAGAAACTGTCAGCAGCTCTATCAGCCCTTGCTAACTCTAGTCACACTAGTGGTCCCCAGAGGGGACAAGTGCTATTTATGGATAAATCCCCAGGGAGGTGCTGAAGTGACAAACAATGGGAGGGAGGAGCTTCATGTATAAGGAGCTGGGCCTTTTAATAAGGTGGCTGAAAACAGTTTCCAGTACTTTTCAAGACTTAGAGTTTGATATGTCATTATAACCACTCTATACTGGTTGACACCGAAATCATGGTATCAACAAACTGGCCAATCATCAAGGAACAAGTTGCTGTTAATTTTGTGGCACAATAGGTTACCATAGCAACAATATGACCTGCTAAAAACACCCTTAATTTTAGCTTTAAGCGCTTATAACTCAAAAACGAGCATGGTGACCGCCATTTTTTATTATCGAATTGTAATCAGCATGGTAAGATGCAATGTTTTGCAAAGTTTAAAAAAATCTGCGGAGGGGGTTCAGAGCCACCTTAAATTTTCGAAAATTTAAGGTGGCTCTGAACACCCTGCGCAGAATTAAGGTAGGTCACCGAGCAAAATTTCGAGCTAGAAACAAATATTTCCTGCAGAGTTTATTTCCGGTTTGCGCGATTTTACACAAGATTTAACTTCCGGTGTGCTAATTTTGATTCATTCAGCTGACGCGTGTGTTTGCACGCACACGTGCAGCTAAAAACCCTTTCGAGCCTCCTTAAGGGCAGCGGAGAAGCCAATTCTGTCAATTCTCCACCCCCTGGAATTCAATTTACCCTTAAACTAATTTGAATATTCTTTCCCTCGTGGTATAATATGTAGTGTTCTGCAAGTTCAGTTGCGATTCTGTTTTCTATAATTTTCTTAATCGTTCGTCCTCCAATGACCAAGAACTGAAGATCTAAAATTGATCTGAGTTGCGCTGGGTGTTCAATGGGCCCTTTGCAGTTTACGATCACATGGTACAAAAACCGCCATGCTGGAGAGCAAACTGCCCACTGGGACCTCCAAAACAAAAGAATATTTAGTTAAGTTGCTTTGTTTTGGAGGTCCCAGTGGGCAGTTTGCTCTCCAGCATGGCGGTTTTTGTACCATGTGATCGTAAACTGCAAAGGGCCCATTCACGTTCGATCGCACATGGGAACAGACAATTCGCCGCGAAGGCTTCATTGAAAACAAAGAAAACTGTAACAGTTGGCTGACAACTGCACATAAGAGTTTCGTGTTTTTAAAGCACAGCTAAAAGCTTTTTCACACATAAAATTAAAAAGTTAACGCAATATATACCTGGAAAAAGACTGAAACGTGGCAACTTCAACTTCGTACTTGGCCAATCGGCCAAAACTTCGAAACAACGGTTACCGATACCAGCGGATACTGACAATAAATTACCCAGGATGCTTTTTGGTCCATTTTCTATATCACGTGATACGATCTTCTCTCTGTAGCGGTGGAGCAGCGTGGACAGTCGCCGGAAAAATATACGAACTAATCATGCTTTCCTCACGACTGACGTCTGTCTTAACGAGAACTCTAGCGAGAAGAACACCCCAGGTAAGCAGGTCAAGTTTTCTTACGGTTATATGCTGTCCACGTTCACACTGCAATGTACAAATCTTGCTTGTATAATAACGCGGCCAGCTTGCACCATTTAAGCGGCTGATTAGTTCTAAGGTTTCTTGGCAAAAGCAGAAAAACTTTTTTAATATCTCACTTAACATAAAAAAGTTTAAATTGAGAAAGCCACGTTGTTGTTTTCATTTTGGTTTTTTCAATTTATTAGTGGGTAAGAACGCCACCATATTTCAATATCAAGGTGTGTACTGCTCATGAGTGGCGTACGTAGATGTTATCCCGGATAAATAGCACATTTTCCATCGTCTAGTCAAACCAATAATGAAGATTTACAGGTGACATGTTTGTTTTTCGACAACATAAACGCCAATGAACATTCCAGTGGTATCCGTTTTATCACTCTGAGCTTACCCATACCCAGGCTTCGTCATGTTTACTTTCTGGCCCGGCCAGTTCACCGACCTTTGGAAGAGATGAGGGAAAATGGCTCCACAATTCTTTTAGGTGTAGGGAATCCATTTGCTTACCCTCTCACCCCGAGTAGGCAACCACAAAGAAACAGGACCTCAACATGAGGACTTTCAGACACCTATATTATACAGCTATGGTAAATTTATTTCTAATATTTGGTAATGCCACTATAGTTGGGAAGAAGATTCTGCAGTTGTAATGATTCAGTGATTTAAGTTGACTATGTCATTGGGTAAATTCAAACATTGTTAAGCTGTGATTGGAGAATCTGGAATAAAAGTTAGAGGTAATGTGTGTATCTTTCACCCAGATCTATCAAGGATCTCTTGGTGCTGTTACAGTTGCTGTAAGAAATATAGCATCTTCAAGTCCAAACTTTGCAAGTGCAGGTAGGTTCTCAAGGCTTGTTCAGTCTTTTATCCTGCTGGCTACTCATAAGAAATTAAATAGAGAACATTTCTAATGATAAACCCTGTTCATATTATTGCTTTTATTTGCTGAACAGGTTTTCAATTTATTATAAATTTCTTTTTTGTAGGAATGATTATTTTAGGGAATGAAATCTGTCACAAGATTTGTTGTAGTTAGGTTCTTATCCTACGTTCTTGAATAGCTGGTATTTTGAAAGTTTCAAGCCATTAGTTTGGGAGGTACCCAGTATTTTTGTATATAACAACAGGACAACTCGGATTAATATTAATCTGTGGATTATAATAGTAATTAATAATTAGTATTAGTAATATAATATATGATTATTATAATCCGGTAATAGATTATTATAATCCAGTAATAGATTATTATAATCCGGTAATAGATTAAGACACAGCAAAAAATTGGAAGGATTAGATTATTATTAATAATATCATCCGGATTAATATTAATCTCTATTATAATCCAGATAAAATTCCTGTGAATGTT
Source organism: Platygyra sinensis (assembly GCA_019787425.1). NCBI lineage: Eukaryota > Metazoa > Cnidaria > Anthozoa > Scleractinia > Merulinidae > Platygyra > Platygyra sinensis. Next base: position 70,446 of record JAHPZR010012821.1, on the reverse strand, counting down.
CGGATATAACAGATCTATATGACAGACAAGGAACTGACGGGACATAACACAGATCACATCAGTCACATGACGATCACTTGCATATGCTAGAGCTGGTAGATACCACGACATTGACCCTAGAAAAAAATGAAAAGGAGCAAGCGCCTCCAGGTCAGCAAATCTGTGCCATAGGCATGTGCTTTTACAAAAGAGGAGACCTAAAGAAAGGGAATAACTACCAGCTGTGTAGAAATAGCGATAATCCCAAAGACACACTCTTTCGAGGTTCGTAGCCAGTATATCGCGATAGCAACTATGCATCTGAATTTCTCAGGAGATGCCCTTAGTAAAATATATAAATGTATACGTTATGCTTAGATCCAAGTAAAACGGTCCACGAATGCATAAGATAGTGATAAGGACGCCTAGGATCTAAATAATGTCAATCTTTGGAAGCTTTGGACAAAGATTAATCAAAGGTGAAACTAATGTTAATGCTACATAGGATTAATATTTGTCAGATTAATATCAATATAAATCAATATTTAGGATTAATACTAGTAATAACCAAAGGTTAGCAAATGCAGGCGAGGATTTTTTTTTTGCCTATTTGGTGAATAAAAGATTTGGGGGCCTATAGGGAAAGGTCGGGTGATTTTGTTTGTCCATGAGCACACCCTCCAGGTTTTACTCGTTTTTTCCTCCATTTGACAGTAGCAATAGAGTGATTTTACAAAATTTGTGAAACAGTAGCACTAGAGCATTCCATGTGACACTAATCCCATTGTTTGTTTTCCTTAGATTTAGTAATATGCAGCCTGTAATTGTTGCTGTTTTACAGCATAAATAAAAGCACTCTAGGTTATAAAGTATGTGTATTGATCGAGTCAAAATGATTGATTTAACACAAGTGTGATTTAGTTAAAATCATGGACAAATAACATGGACAAATATGAAATCAACGAAGGCGATATTTCATAAACAAACTGATAGGTCATGATAGCCTACACTGTATTTGCCGTGATTTAACCGTGATAGCTCTGTGTTTTGAACCAGTATTGTTACAAACAGTTGACTTATTTCGTGGTGAACAAAGTGGTTCAATGGTAAAATTGTGGCAACACCGTGCCGATATTTTATAAACAAACCGAAGTAGGTGACAGGCTGACAGCTAAGCTGAGTGGACAAAAGACTGAAGGAAGACAACTGCTGTCGCTTCTGAGATCGAAGACAACGATCTCGGACAATGCACTTGTTAAGTCAAGGACGAACAGCTTTCGCTCCACGCTTCTATGAAATCAAAGAACGCGATCTCACACTATGCGCTTGTCAGCTCAAGGGCAAACAATTCTGACGCTCCGCGATTGAAGTTAAGGACGAACAGTTGCCACTCTCGATTAAGACGGAATACAGCCGGGAAATGGCATACAACGGGACAACATGAACAGAAAGGTCGAATCCAAGTTGACACGCTCGATTTGGATTGGTCAGCGCAGCTGCTGTGCATGACCTTCACATGATCCGAGGTCCAAATGTTACGCGTGATGCGCGTGAGGAAATGGCATTCTTTGCATTCCATGCATTCGTGGTGGAAGACTCAAGGTTTCAGCAAAATTGAGTCAGGGCCAAACTATAAAAGTGCGGTGCATGCGTTTGTAAAAGCAACATTGAGATTAGGATTGTGGGCTCCTTTAGTCGCCCGCAATTAATCTTAGATTAATATTAATCCTAATTGATTAAGGCACAGCTAAAACCTCAGTAATAGATTATAATAATCTATTACTGGATTATAATAATCTATTACAGGATTATAATAATCTATTACTGGATTAAAATAATCATTAAGATTAATATTAATCCAATTAATATTAATCTGAGTTGTCCTGTAACAACAAGGATATTTTGTGTTGTTTGCATGACAGTATATTTTGTGTTATAGGGACTGCTGAGGTTTCCTCTATACTGGAACAAAGAATTTTAGGATCTGCTCCAAAAGCTGAACTAGAAGAAACTGGCCGTGTGCTGTCTATTGGTGATGGAATTGCCCGTGTCTATGGCCTTAAAAATATCCAGGCTGAAGAGATGGTGGAGTTTTCAAGCGGTCTCAAGGTAACCCTGATAGGCTTTTGTTCCTTTTTAATCTCTACTGACACATCTAGAAATGAGTAGGGTTGTCCTTTTTGGAGGGAGATTGGGTTGTGCATTTTTTGTGCTGCAATTTCATACCTTATCATGTGCCAATTTCAGAAGGTCCTCACATCGCTATCAGAATAAAAAGACAAGTCATGTTTGTGATCAGTTTACAGTAGCAGGGTCTGTATTTGGTCTATGTCTAAATCTTCTTGTGAGAAATACAATGCTGATTGTGACAAACAGATTTTTAAAGTAGACAGTATGATGCCCAGTGAGACTTCTTTGTTTTAGAAAGTTATTGTCTTTGTCTTCTTATATTTTGGCCACTTTTCCTGGCCAAAAAAAATTGAAATTAATTTTGTCTTACATGAGCACCAATAGGTAATTTAAGTCTGGTTATATATCAAGGGTCCAAAATAAAAACTTTTATTTAAGTCAATGATGATGAGATTGTAAAACTGTTTTGATTTATTTATTTTTAAAGTACTTGTGGTGAGTAAATAAGATTCTGTGCTTGTTTGCAGGGTATGGCCCTGAACTTGGAGCCTGATAATGTTGGTGTGGTAGTGTTTGGTAATGACAAACTTATCAAAGAAGGAGATGTTGTTAAGAGGACAGGAGCCATTGTGGATGTCCCTGTAGGAGAGGGAATGTTGGGAAGGGTTGTAGATGCCTTAGGTAACCCCATCGATGGCAAGGGAACACTGGAAAACACAAAGCGTGCTCGTGTAGGAATCAAGGCCCCTGGTATCATCCCTCGCACATCTGTAAATGAACCTATGTTGACTGGCATCAAGGCTGTGGATAGCTTAGTTCCTATTGGACGAGGACAGCGAGAACTTATCATTGGAGACAGACAGACAGGGTAAGTTGAATTTAATATCTTTTAGTTTGTCAAGTTTCAAAAGTAGGCTAAATAGGCTAAGCTGGCTCAAGAAAATGTTAAGCCTTGTTAGTGGTTTCAGTGGGGTCAGTAGAAGAAGGCAAGAAGTTGTTTTTGTTTATGATTGTGCATCCTTTACTGTGTAACTGTTTCTAACTCGCATGTTTAAATGTACACTGTAAGTCTTTTGTCTTTTGTGCCAAATGTGTATAATTAAATTTGTGCTGTTTGATTTTAGTAAAACTGCCATTGCAATTGATACCATCATCAACCAGAAGAAATTTAACGAGGGAACAGATGAAAGTAAGTGATATTGAATTATTGTATGATGGAATTCTCACAATTAATCAATGGAAATTACCAGTAATAAGAATTCTTATTTTGAGCTGGAAATTGGACATGCTTATAATAATGATGGTATTTTTCTCTTTATATTTTTCAGAAAAGAAGCTCTATTGTATTTATGTTGCCATTGGGCAAAAGAGAAGTACTGTTGCTCAGCTGGTGAAGAGATTGACAGATGCTGGTAAGGATAAGTTAAGGTTACCCTTGAATGAACAATTCTCTGTCAAAATTGTACATTTGTTCAGGAAAAGGTATATCATAATTTAGAGGGTCTACCTGTGGAGCTTGTCAATGTTCTTGAATTGACCTGCACAGCCATGAAAATCTTCATGGCCAGTTCTGATAACATTGTCCACCATTATTGCACTAGTTTCAATGGGCAGAGTGTTAACCAAATTATTTTGGTTAATTGACAAAAACATTGTAGGACTAATGACAAGCCAATTTTCAACTAATTGACTTGTATTCTACGCAGATGCAATGAAGTACACCATTGTGGTGAGTGCCACTGCATCTGATGCTGCCCCTCTGCAGTACCTTGCTCCATACTCTGGCTGTGCTATGGGAGAATTCTTCAGGGACAATGGAAAACATGCTCTGATCATCTATGATGACTTGTCAAAACAGGTATGCTTTAACCTTGGATAGTATTATAAATACATTTTGAACACTTACGTCATTTTTTCAGCCTTATTGCTGATGGACTGCATTATGGTTTTGGGTCTGGTGGCTATTTTGACAATGTTATCAAGTTCAATATTAGAAAGAGCCTTAAATCAAGTGCAAATTTTGTCCCTTGCTGAAGTTACCTACACTATACAGTGTAGCCACAATAATAACATTCATGTAAAACAAACTATCCCACATGCAGGTGACAAATTGTTTTGGAATTTTTTTACAGGCTGTAGCATATCGTCAAATGTCTCTTTTGTTGAGGAGGCCCCCAGGTCGTGAAGCCTACCCAGGTGATGTGTTCTACCTTCACTCGCGTCTCCTGGAGAGAGCAGCCAAAATGAATGATGACAACCAGGGAGGCTCACTTACTGCACTGCCAGTCATTGAAACTCAGGTCAGACATCTGAGTAGCTGTGGTATATGAAAGGTTTTTTACTGTGATATCTACATTAATCAAAACTTTGATGTACATATCATGTTATAATAATATTTAGTATAAATTCAGAGCTGAACAAAGAGTGTGTAGCAATCTGAGTGGTTGAGCAGTTCCTTATATGATGCTATATAAACCACTCCAGGTGGTTTACTTAACATTTTTGAGGCCTGGCTACTGAGCTTGCCACCTTTGCCATCTCGGCAAGTAAACATGGCGGACAGTTTTGGATGAATTTTTCATTTATTTCGAGTTTTACAACAGCATTGTAAAACACAGTTAATGGAGTGTGACATGTTAAGCCTTAAGTTCTACTGTTATGTTAGTTTGTTTACACTGCGTAATGCATACGAGACATGAATGTACATTCATACTCTCTGGTGAATGTGCATTCATACTTTGTAAATACAATGGCATTTCTGTGTCCATGTTGCAATACTGGCGGCTACATGTATATCATTTGTTTTGTATGGCTAAAAGTAACAACTAGCCCTATTCATGTTTCGCTGAAGCATGGAACAAGCTTTTGTATTCGATGGTACATTAATCGCCATTGATTTAGTTCTAGACATCAGTCTCTGTTTAAAGTGCTGGCATAGTCCAAAGTGTCATTCTCTAAGCTCTTTTAGCTACTGTAAGGAGTACCTTTACGTTAGAAACATTTTTATTCCCACCCTACCTTCCCTTTGAAGGTTGTTGTAGTTGCATTTAATAAAATTTGGGTTTGCCTCTCGGTTATCACTTTCCGTTAAGTCTTGCAACGACTTCCCCAAGCTTTGTTTTTTCATGCTATGCTATGTTACGCTCTTTATCTGCCTTTATTCTTGTCCGATCCAGCACGTGCCGTCAGAGTCAGCTCGTAGTGCTGAGGAGATAAGAAGGCTTGAGCTTGTTTTTACTGTCTACACTCGTTCCATTATGTTGCAGGATGCTGGCCAGAGGTTCAGCTCATAGTGCCATGGAGAGTTAGGCTTTTCGATCACGTTGATTTGCTTTTGTACCGGCCTAAAATTTGTCCGATCCAGTGCGGGTCTTTAAGAGCACTGGGGAGATAAGTTTAGGCTTTAGGTCACTCTATGAAGTCGTCTGTCACGCTGATTGCGGAGTGGTGCTCCACCCATTACGCCAAACATTGTCTTTTGTTATCTTGTTATTGTAGTCGCTATTGTTACTAATACCCGAAGGAACTGTGACATTAATGGAAGACATCATTGTAAGTCCAGGATATTTAAAAGGATGTAGAATTTTCAAAATGACTGCTTGTCGCCCTTAGACCAAAAGACCTTTCAAGAACACTTATTCAAGGCAGTTAAGAATCATAAGTGCAGTGGTTAGTTGATCGCCAGCAGGTCAGATTGAATGACCAAAATCTGTTTTTCTCTAAGATAAAGTTACTCTTTTGAGACAATGATGACGACAGAAGTAAAACAAAGTTACTGGATTACTTTTTTTTTGTAATGTTTCGCTTATCTGTTTTACTAAACTGATTCACAATCAATGTACATATAAGCTTATTATTAAAACTCTACGGCTATATACGTGTATGCAAACGAACAACTGCGTCTTTGTTTTTATGTTTTAATCCGTTATCCTCTGTTGTTCAGCTCTGAAACTACTTCGTCTCGGGGATTATTCTACAATATTCACTTCACTTTCGGCAAATATTTGTTAAATATAATTTAACAACAATAACAACAACAACAACAATAATAATAATAATAATAATAATAATAATAGTAATAATAATAATGTTAATAATAATGATAATAATAATAATGATAATAATAATATAATAATAATAATGATGGTGGTCTTTATTTACGAAAGATAAAAGTAGTCATCTTTTGTTACATTATACAGTCAATAAAACCTACCCTAAAAATTACAGAACACTGAAGTTAAACTACTACATAGAAACTACATTATTTTGTGTTTAACAATCAGTCAATTGACATAAGATGTCAAAAATTGTTCTGTATTAACCTTGGGGAGGGCACACTGTTTAGCTATAATTTCCAACAATTTTAATCATCATACATGGCACATCTCTGATGTTACCTGACCATTTTTGGCAATCTTGCAGTGTTTCAAATGTGCTCAGAAATGCTTTTATGGCCACTATGACTGACTGACTTTTTCATATACATAAAGTTATAATCCCATGACTATGGTTTTGGCAAAGTCTTTTACTTTGACTTTAATTATTTGTTAACAACATCTAAAATGTTTGATTTCCTATATTCTACTTGTCTTTGTCCACAGGCAGGTGATGTATCGGCATACATTCCAACAAATGTGATTTCTATCACTGATGGTCAGATCTTCTTAGAGACAGAGCTGTTTTACAAGGGTATTCGCCCTGCTATCAATGTGGGTTTGTCTGTAAGCAGAGTGGGTTCTGCCGCCCAGACCAAGGCCATGAAACAGGTATAGCAGTTTGGCACACATCTAGATGTTGTAGTTGAAAATGAATTTTAGATCAAGGTGGTTCCAATCTGGACTGATTTGTTATTTTTCACTAGTTCACAAGCTCATCTATCAGGTGCTTAGTTTTATTAACTTTAGTAAACTTTACACTAAGAGTGTTTTTCCTTGTTTGGCTATCAGGTTGCTGGATCCATGAAACTTGAGCTTGCCCAGTATCGTGAAGTGGCAGCCTTTGCCCAGTTTGGTTCTGATTTGGATGCTGCTACCCAGTCCCTCCTCAACCGAGGTGTCCGCCTGACTGAGCTTCTCAAACAGGGACAATATGGTATGTTGTTAAGATGGAGCTTATTTTCTCTCATGCGGTGGTTGTTTTATAAGGGTTATGTACATGTGTTCTGCACGGCTGACATGCTATCATTCGATTACAAGAAATGGGAGTTTATTATCAGTGGCACCTTCATGGAGTAGAATCAGGAGAAAAACCCCTCAGAAAAAGGATATTAAGAACCAATGACAAACTTGTCCCTGGGATTTGACTGCATACCACATTAGTGGGAGGCTTGTGTTCTCACCCCTGCACCACCTTTGCTCCCATGCGTTTTCTAAACAAGTTCAGAATCCCTACTGATGTGATGCTGACCAATTGGCTGTGTTCAAGGTGTGGCTGAGGAGTGAAACTTGAGACTGCTGAAGACCTATCCCACTAGTGGTTAAGCGTAGTATTGCAGGTGTGATGAATCCATAGCCATTCTTAGACACTCCCCAGATTGGGCAAATTATTAGGAACAAATTTGAGATGTTTTGTGGGGATGGTGGGTGGGAAGCGAAGGGGAGTCGTGCACAAGAGTATGAGAAGAGGCATCTGTTTTTTAAGGGAGTACAAACTTTTCTGATTGTTACTGACTGAGTCAGTGAGACTTTGAATGTTTGCTAGTTCCAGCTCATTTTATGTATCAGTCAAATGGTAACAGAGAAACGTTTTGTTGTAGTTCCCATGGAAATCGCTGAACAAGTGGCTGTAATCTACGCTGGGGTCAGGGGTCACCTGGACAAGGTGGATCCATCACGCAT